>JAUTDX010002117.1:0-65016 GCA_030844895.1 Ambrosia x helenae
CCACGGTTTATGACCTCATAATTGATAACATAACCAAGGCATAAACCAACCAACAAACAAATTGTTCAAATAGAAATAAAATAAAGTCTTGACTAATTGATATCTAAGCTGGATCTATGTGAGCATGTCCTGATCTAACTTTAAGAATGCTCACATGAAACATATACGAGTAAAGAAAATAGTCGGAAGACATGAAAAGTTACCATCCTACAGTCTTTTTAGTCGATAGCAGTTAATTTTATTTATCTTCAAAATGGATCCTCACTGCTTACATATTAATTGTTTTATTCGGTGTCATCCAATGTGATCGATTGAAGGTCAAGTTGTCCCGCAGATAACTAAGTTTAAGTACTCATGATCATTTGTTCAGAAGGATAGGAAGCTATATAGTAATGTCACCCATCACATACAAGCTGGTTGGTGTAGGTGGAGGGCCGCCAGTGGGGTTTTATGTGACAAAAAATTCCCAACTAAATAAATGGAAAATTCTATAGGGTTGCAGTGAGACCTGCTATGTTATACGAGACAGATTGTTGGGCCATCAAAAAGACACAAACTCGTAAGATGGAGGTAGTAGAAATGAGGATGCTAAGGTGGATGTGCGGGCACACTAGGTAGATCGAATAAGAAATAAGGTTATTAGGGAAATGTTAGGGGTAACTAGTATATCAGACAAGATAAAGAAGGGAAAATTAAGATGGTATGGGCATATGAAGAGGAGGCAAATGACAGCCCGAATTAGAGTAGTGAAAACCCTCACTGTAGAGGGAAAGAGGTATAAGGAAGACCCAAATTGACTTGGGATGAGCGGATTATATGCATGATTTAGAAGAGATGCCACCTCTCTGAGGACATGGTCGAGGGCAGGGGTTCGTGGATGCACAAGATTAAGGTTAAGGATTATTAGGGAGGGTTGGGGTTGGGTTGTATCATAGCGTGGTTCTAGGAGCTTAGACTTTTTCTTTCACTGATAGGAGGTCGGTATGGGTGACTTGTTTTTGGGTGTTTTATGAGTTATGTTGTTTTTTGATGGCACATATACCTTTGTTTTACTACGTGACGCTTTCATTATTTCTTTAAATTCAGTAGCTCTTTATTAGTTTTGTTAGTGTTGTTTGTTTGTCGATTATGTGTTGTCGAGCCGGGGGTCTCTCTAGAAGCAGTCTCTCTATCCATAATGATAGAGCTAAGGTTTGTCTACATATCACCCCCATACCCTACTATTAGCCTTGCTAATTATGGGATTTACTGGGTAAGGTTGTTGTTGTTGTAACCAACGTGATCAATTGTATATCCACAATAAAGATTAAACATGTATGTCAATCTTTCACTTTACATATTAAAATTGCCTATCATCATCATTATGACATATTATTTGATACCAATTTGGTTATTTTTTTTACAAATTCACATCACAGTTTTAGAGCATCTTAAAGAAGTGGCAAAGTTGTACAAAGACTTCCTTCAAGCAAGGGACAACCCGTAAAATTATAAAGTGAGATTGTTTGTCATAATCGGCCCTGACACTAACTCCATCCAGTTAAATCAAGGGACGATTTAGATTAACAATTTAAAACCAGGGTACGATTATTACAAAAAAACTCAAGTTTGTATATAAGTGCCAACTTTCACCAAACCACAAGGACGATTTAGCATTTTACCGGTTTAATTATTAATTAAACCTGTTCACAATCATCTCCAAACAGGCAACACCCCAATTCTTTGGTGCGAACCTTCATAATTGAGACTTATTATTCCAGAGTTCCAGTTACAGCATAAATTCCTTAATCCCTTCCTTCAATTAAATAACTGTTATTAGTTACAAACAGACTATGGTAAAGAATGTGTTCTTATTCTCCGTGTTAGGGTTTATAATCTGCATCATTACACCTATTACCGGTGAATCATCAACGTGTTTAACGCTGTACAAAGAAGGCGGTGCACCTGCTGTGTTCCAGTCACCACAATGCCCTAGATGGAGCTTACCGAAACACGATTCTCGAAGACGATCCACAACTGACGATGTCAATCGGCCACACGTCAAGGCCGACGGAAATCGCTAGAAGATCGCACTTTCTGTACTCTTGATATTCAGATTCCTTTTCCAGGTATAATAATAATAATAATATATATGTTTTGTTTGTGATTGTATTCGCTATGTTTTTATTTGTTTATTGAATATGCTTTGATTGAATTGTGATAAGATAGATAGTTTGTGCTACACTTGTATAATTATTTATATTGTTTTAATCTACTGTTGAGTTTTGTATAAAGGTATGTTCCTATTGCTTCTTCTTAATTTACTACTAACTTGTACTTGTTACATACTTGCTTCCTTCATATCCATATACTAGCAATGTTTTGTTCTCACTAAGTTACTTACACATATGTACGTTGATTTATCGAGTTAGAAGAGAGCATAATTATCAAAGGCGACTTCCTTCATATCCATATACTAGCATCTTAAGAAGAATGGTTTGTTCTCATTAAGTTACTTACACATAGGTACGGTGATTTATCGAGTTAGAAGAGAGCATAGTTATCAAAGGCGGAAGGCGCATAGGCCTTGCCTGGTGCCTAGGTGCAAGGCGCAAAAAAAGTGAGGACCTGAGAATAAAACACACTTAAATGAAAAAAAATAAAAATAAATTATGTATTAGAATAATACTTTTTTTCAAATAAAATAAACAAAAGATATTATTATATAACGTTTACTATAATCTAATTAATTCTAAAAGTTCTAAAATAGTGAAGATTCAAATGTAATTTCAAAACTTGAAAGTTCTAAAATTTCTAAGTTGGACCAGTTAGTTGTCAGGATGAAAGTTGCCTAAATCGGATTTGTGGATTCATATATTGTAGAGAAGATCAATTATTTTGCATCAAATAATAACAAAAAATAACAAATTGGTATTTTGTGTGCTTGGAGAGCCGAAGCGAGGGCCTAGGAACTCGAAGCGCAGTTAAACCTAGGTGCATGAAGTGAGGGCTTTTACTAAATATGGTAGAGAGGACATCATTAGTATTCCTAGAATCTAGTAGTCAGCATAAATAGATATAAAATAGCAAGGTTAGGCACCGTTTTTGCCTTCTCAAGCCATTAGTTCCTTTTGAAGTTACATATAACCTAAGAATTGTGTTTATCAATTCTCATAACCATAAAGGATGTTTTTTCATATGGTTGATTTCTCATGTGCTGCAGGCCCTAATGGCATTAGGGATATTTCAGTTGGCATTGTGGCAGTTTTTGATGGTCATAATGGGGCAGAAGCTAGTGAGATGGCTTCAAAGTTGATATTCGAGTACTTCACGCTGCATACGTTTTTTCTTCTTGATACGGCATATTCTTTTTTGTCCAAGGTATCAAAGGGAATGTTACCCGAATAAAGGGCAAAATGATTTTGCTTCTCAAATGCTTGGTTGGGATGAGAAACTTGGTGAATATGTACTGCATATTGGAAGGTTCTCTCTCCCCCCCTCTCTCTCTCTCTTTCTTTCTTTCTCAAAATCACCTACAAAGACAAACCTTACAATCTCCCTCCATAGCACACATGATTCACCCATGTGCATGCACCATATAGCCAGGGTAGGCAAGTGCGAGGTCTTGGTCCCTAAGCAATTGTCTTTCATCTGTGATAGATTGAAATATTAGATTTCATTGAAAAAGTGAGGCAAATGCTCCACTAATATTTTTGAACAAATGAAAAAAAAAATATTTGCATTGCGAGTGTTTAGCGGGAGGAAATTAGTAATTTTCTATTTTGCCACATTTACAACAATACACTCACTGTGTATAGACTTCTCAAATGACATCCTCATTTTTTTATTAGATAGGCACTTGATATTATACATACGAAATATTGTTTTCTCATGTTTTGACTTAAAATTTTGCACATCACACCTTAAAGAGTAATTCTTTCTTTTGCCTACTTGTAGGTAGGAATTATTACCATGGTTTGTGTGTGGTGCACACATGTTGTGAGTCATGGGGGCGAAACACATGGATATGCTAGGCATTATACTAGTTAGAAGTACACATGAAGGTACACCGCCCTTTGCGTAAAGTTTGAAGGTTGTATAACTATTTTGTAAACCGGTAACTCTAATTTTGAGTAGTCAATCGATTATTTGGATTGAGCTTATTTAAGGTTTATCTAGTTTTTAACATAACCAAAAAGCCCTAGGGTGAATAAAAATGGACATAATTGATGATTTAATTAGTAAATAATACCATATATGTTGCATATTATATTTGGATTATTTGGACGGTACTCGATAATTTTTCATTACATCTTTGGTATATAGTATAATATATAAAACGTAAGTATAATTTCGAATAAAGGATTACAAAAGCTTTTTAACACCTTGGGGCATTTTAACATTCCTTAAATCCGTCAAGTGATTCTTAAAAAGTCAACACTATAAGTGAATCTCTAATACTAGAACTGCAAGTTGCAATGTCACCTCCTAATGCATTTCATGTATAAGAACTTTCAACACCAAATATTTAGATAACAAGAAGTAGGCAAGTAGCTGACATTTTTTGTTACAGGATTAAGTTTACATTGTCAACAATTTTCAATGGAGATTTCCACTTGGAAATTCTGAAGGAATCTTTGTTGAAGGCGATTGATGATATTGATATAGCATTTTGTAAGGTTAGTGATAGGCTCGCTAGCTACTACTTTTCCTATTACTCTCTCTCTCTCTCTCTCTCTCCCCCTCTATACATGTTTGTCTTTGTGTGCGTATATTGTTGATTTTATGTTTGTTTATTACTTCATAAAGGAAGCTTCTAGATACAAGTTCAACTCTGGTTCCACTGCCACAATTATATTACTAGCAGATAGTCAAATTCTAGCCGCCAATGTTGGAGACTCAAAGGCTTTCTTATGCTCTGAGACGTTCCAATCTCCTCCTGAGGCTAAAGGTTAGAAAGTGGACCCTTTTAATACTTTTCAGAATTCAGATAGATCAACATGATTACAAAGGCATGTAACTATGTCATAACTAGATTAGTGGATACTTTTATCTCTATACTTCTACTGTAAATAATGTATAAAATTTTAAAACTATGTCATAATCGGATTGGTTGATGTATTTGCACTAAAAAGGTTCAAGGTTTAAAAATTTTCATTTATAAGTTAACTGGTTTTCAAGCATCATAACTCACATCGGGAAAAATAGTCAAGATGGTCCACGTTACCAACACCATCATCATTTTTGCTTGGTAACCGGACCAAGTTACTTTAAGTCAAATCTTTTGATAGCTAAATGATTTTTTTTTTTTAAAACCTCTTGAAAGTTAGTTAACTATTTATGGATGAAAGCAAAGATGGTTACCCCAAGGAGAAATTGGGGAGAACTTTGTTACTATATGCAATTTTCTCTTGTTATTGGAATAAGAAGGCTAATAGCTGAATGTTTTTGTAAATGGCAGCTACTTTATTGAGATTGTACAGAAGTAGAAGAAATGATGGTGCTTCTATACGTTTGAAAGATTATGGAAATTTTAAACAGGCGGCATCTGACGGCTTATCCCATTTTGCCGCCAAAGAGTTGACCAGGGACCACCATCCCGACAGGGTTGATGAACGGTCTCGAGTAGAAGCGGCTGGTGGTTATGTCTATGAATGGGGCGGTGTATCCCGAGTCAATGGTCATTTGGCTGTTTCACGTGCTATTGGTGACTTGCCCTTTAAAAGGTGAGTTTTGCATTTTTATAAAGGGTTGCTTGAAGTTTTAACAAACTTTGACCTGATTAATTGTCTTTGGTGTTTTCACTCATAAACAAGGAGTCAAGGATATAAGTTTTGATGAAAAACCTAAACCTTGAAAAGAAACGAATAAAGGAAATTTGCCAGTAAATGACCACGATTTTTTTTTGTGACTTGATGTTTCTGTTTTAGGTAACCATGTTTGTTTTCACCCATAAAAGGCAACTTTCAAATATTTTGATAAAGAATTGTGCTTAAGAAATTGTGATTTTAGGTAATATGACCTGGTTACCTGGTCAAATGATGACGTGGCAGCTGATCTGTTGTAATTCTGACCATGTCTACTTGTTTCCCCTTTTTAACATGGCGACTGAAAACTCTTTAACTATATTTCCCTTTGACCTGCAATTGGAGTATCAAACCAAAGGTCATATATCTTTTTATGCAATTTGCTTATGTTGAAAATTCACATTTTTGCAGCTGGGTTTTTTCTTTTAAGTGAAATCTGTAATTAGTTTTTTGGTTGAAGTCAGGAGAGGCTGTTGTTAGTTTAATTTTCATTGTTTTGCATCAGCTTTGGTGTTATATCTGTTCCGAGGTTACAAATTGGCAACCTCTGACAGCTAACGATAGTTACTTGGTGGCTACTTCTGATGGTGTTCTTGAAAAGATGGGCCCACAGGACGTCTGTGATCTATTCTGGGAATTACATACTCATGCCCCCCTTGAATTACAATACAGTTCTTCATGTTCATACTCATTAGCCGACTGCATTGTTGATACTGCTCTAGAAAAAGGCAGCACAGATAATGTGGCAGCTGTTGTAGTTCCGTTTGGGCTGGAAACTCTGCCTACTAAACGATTCCGAGAAGTTGGACTACAGAATTACGTGGAGGGACAGTCTGGTAATTTCACTAATTAAACTTTTTACAAATTTTATTATACATCCAGTATTATTGGTGGCTGGTTCAAGTTAAAACCATTTGTATATAATATATATTTCCACAGTGACTCGCAGAGCCCAAGTAACCAAGGGTTTGTCTTCTGTAGAGTAGGGTTTGCAATTCAAAAAGGGATAGCGGCGCAGCTTGTTGCTCGCTTACCCATTATCCAGATGTAAACTTGACTTTTTATATAAGAAAATATAAATAACGTTAATGGTCTAAAAAAAAAAAAAGATAGTTATTTGATCACAAAATATATTATTAAAAAAATTATTTTTTTTCAAATACAATGAACCAGTAGGTCTTATGAATTAATACTACACTTCGGGCAACTTTTGGCCCATTTGTCCCTTAGGCGGAACTTGAATAGACCCTTTCATTAATAAATGAGTTGAAATTGCCACCTCACCGCAATTCTTCCATGTGCTATGACAGTTTTTATCTTCACTTGTTATAATGTAGCATGGAATTTCCAGTTTCTTATTCCTTCTATTTCCAATGGAATTTGTTTGTGATTAATACATAAGTATTATACCTTCAGCCCCGCTAGTGGTGTGCGCATATAATGTATATATGTGTGGCCCTAGGGGGCAAAAGTAAAGTTGCACTAATTTTAGCGTTATTTTGCTATCAATCAATCAATCATACCCAGTATATCCCACGAATAGTAAAAACTATTAGTAGGGTCAGGGGAGGGTGAGATGTAGGCACACCTTACCTCTACCCATAAGGATAGAGAGGCTGCTTCCAGAGAGACCCCCGGCTCAAAAAGAAAGAACAGAAGACAGGCAAGCATACAAGTAAAGAGACAAGCGTCACAGGGATATTTCACTATCAGCTAACTGACCAAGTGCACGAATAAGCTAGTAAGATAGTGCATAAAAATATAATACATTGAATATCATACAAATATGTCAAGAGAAGACAACCACATGTAAGTTTCACATTACTTAAGAAAACATGATAAATAGACACATAAATTAAAATAGGTTTAGAAATCCTATAGTTAAGGTCTCACAATACCCGGTTAAGCTACCTAAGTGTCAAATCCTAAAAGTCACTTACTTTAATCCTACTTCTCCACGAACTCCTTTCTTGGACCATGTCCTCAGAGAGGTGCAACTGTATGAGATCGTGTCTAATACGCTCATCCCAGGGCAATTTAGGTCTGCCCCTATTCCTTCTCCCCTCTACAACGCATGCTTCCACTGCTCTAACTGGCGCTGTTGTTAGTCTCCTCTTCACATGTCCAAACCATCTCAATCTCTCTTCCTTTAGCGTTATTTTGCTAATTTCGTGAAAATAACGTTAAATATGACGGACGGTTAATCATGCATCATGTGGTAGCGTTGATAGCCAAAAGACAAGGGGGATACATGCACCAATCGGCTTGTACCGATTGCTAAGTGTTATGTCCCTTATGTCCAAGAGTTATGCAAAACCACTATCGAGCCAGGGGTCTCACTGGAGCAACCTCTCTATTCCCACGGGGTAGAGGTAAGGCTGTCTACATCTTACCCTCCTCAGACCCTAACGTAGCTTTGCTATTGGTGGGATAAACTGAGCATGATGATGACATAAGTATTATACTAAAAAAAATTATATCTTCCCCATTTCATTTTTTGGTAGATTTGTTTTTTTTTTCTTTTTTGCTGACCATTTGGTTGTTTGTCACCCTGATCAACTTTTATTTTTTAAATGTTGTTTGCTGATGCAAAAATCTTGTACTTGTAGGTTCGGAGAATGGTGATACATCTATTGACAAGTTTTGGACGTTTATTGGTAAGTTTAATCTTTTGTGTTACTTGGTTCTAACACCTTCCTATAAGTACATTACCATTGCAATTTCTAATATTTGGCAAGCCCCTTATGTTTTGAACTCTATTACTAAGTATTAACTATGCTACCAACCTCTATAGTAATGGCTAGTTCTTTGTTGAAAATAAGATGGAGAATTGGAATTAGCTGTGGCTATTTTGACTCATCTACTTATGAATGGGTCAATTTGAACTGGGCTGGGTAGAAGGTCGAACAGTTCAAAACACACCCAAAATCTAATTTTAACGCATAAAATCTCCAAAGTCATTTTTTTCTAAAGTTAGATTATTATTATTATTATTATTATCATCATTATTATTACGCCCACTTACGGTGTGCGCATATAATGTATATATGTGTGGCCCTTGGGGGGCAAAAGTAAAGTTGCACTAGTTTTAACGTTATTTTACTAATTTCGTGAAAATAACGTTAAAAACGACGGACGGTTAATCATGCATCATGTGGTGGCGTGGATAGCCAAAAGACAAAGGGGTACATGCACCGATCGGGTTTGTCTCAATTGCTAAGTGTTTTGTACCTTATGTCCAAGGCTTGATACCAAACCACATCAAGCCGGGGGTCTCACTGGAAGCAGCCTCTCTATTCTTAGGGGTAGAGGTAAGGCTGTCTACATCTTACCCTCCTCAGACCCTACCTTAGCTTTGCTATAGGTGGGATTAACTGAGTATGATGATGATGATGATTATCATCATTATTATACAGTTTAAGATAACTTTTTTACTAATGAAACTAATCGTTAGATGTTTTTAATGATTCTGGACACAAGTGTGTTACGTCACCCCCTTGTGGTCAGATAAAAAAAAGTACTAGTTTCGACTGATTAGCTAAGCCGCCTATTTTGCCAAGTGAGGATTGCGAATTGTTTAATTGGCTTCTTAAAGAATAATGTATTATTATCCTCATTATGTTGGTAGTTTCAATACATGTTCTCTTTATCCCTAGAATATTTAATTCCCATTATCATATGAAGCTTAGTTAATGGGGAAATTATTCAGTAATTGAGGTCATACTTTGTTGGAAAATCTCAACTATCAATAGTATTTAGTGTCAACGCACTTTGAATTGTAGAGTTTATGAAATCATTATGATTTGTCCAAGCTCATCAACTAAGCAGTCATATTTGACAATTTATAATTGGTTAGTCGGTTTTTCACAGAGAGAATTTTCCATCATCTAGTTTTTTGATGTCTGTAATGTGTAATGGGACCGTGATGGCTGTACACTATTTTCCAGCTATCTTATAGTCCACATATATGCCAGACATTCTTACTTATATTGGTCAAAATATGGATTTGTTTAGGCCAACTTTATGAATGATTCATATTGGTGATTATAAGCTTTTCTATTCCAAGCTGTAAATCGCGATTGATGTTTTTTTTTTGAACTTTTGCACTAGGTTGAAGGAAAACATGACACTAACGGATATTTCTATCTATCCGAGAGTCTAAATGAAAATGATGACTGCACGTTCTGGATTTCAAAGGACGAGCAGGATTCCATACATGGTTCACTGCAAGCCTTACCTGACATGCTTAATCATAATTCTGGTTAGTTGAGTTCCTTTAAATATTTTCCTTGGTCTTTTTCTTTTGCTTCTTCCATGCTTTTTTTCCCTTCTTATTTTCAGTTAATAAATGGTGTTTGGCACCTTGGTTGGTATCATGACATGCGCAGACCGAAACATACATGTGTGTGTATTAGATGTGGCAAGATGGGCAGGCTGGGCAACAGGCCAGAATGTGCTGGGTTGAATCTGGTTTTTTAGTATGTAGCGAAACTTGCCCCAGTGTGGTGACCCACACATACTTTTTATTTTAAATAATTAACGTATCAACATGATGCGTACCTGGACTTTGGGTGACTCCTAGCGTGTTTGACGTGGTTATTTTTAGCTTGCCTCCTCTACTGTAAATGTGTATCATGAAACATGAACTATAACTGATAATCAGTTTATAATTTCTTATGTAAAATCAGGTGGGACTTTAAATTTGTACCGTGAACAGATGATGTGCTTACACTTTGGGAAGTCTAGTGGTGGGGATAGAGATCAGTGCATTAATCCCGAGGGTCTTGCAGGTTTTTTGGGTTTCTTAGAATCACTCCCTACATCTAATGTCAAACAGAATCATGAATCTTTTGAGCGCGCCACTCCTAACAAAAGGTTTCTACTTAAAATTTTTCTGTTCTTGTTAGGTTTTTTTTCTGAACAAAATATGTCGATTGCATGCTGATGCTGGGTTCTAACCCTGCATTTCTCGCATGCAAAAAAGTTGTAAAATTGATGCTCTTTTTGTTTTGACATGATTAGCTAATCTTTTTAACAGTTTGTGGTTGATAATATTTTTTAAATAACTCTTATAGGTATATACTGAAAAAAAGATTTGATCGTGGATCGTATGGAGAAGTTTGGATGGCTTTTCATTGTAATCATCTCCAACAAAGCAATGGTTCAGAACAGAGTGTGAAGAACAAATTCCAATTTCATAGCACTCATCTTGGCACTGAAAATGGAACTTCTGGTCCTTCCAATGATAACATGTTCATTCTGAAGCGTATAATGGTAATCCAGTTAACTTTTATTGGAATTATTCGTTTTATGATTATGTACATCATTTATAGCAAAATCCTTTCACACTTATTCTAGTATGTATCATAGTTATCAAAGGCGCTAGGCGCACTTAAGGCGCATAGGCCTCGCCTTGGGACTAGGCGCGAGGCACAAAAAAAGCGAGGGCCTGAGATAAAAAAAGCGAACAAGAAAATATATTAAAATAATACTATTTTTCATATAGTTAGTATCAAAAGTTTTAAAATATTGATGTATTTATAAGTAGTTTTCATTAGATAAAAGTAGAAATTTGGCTGGAATCTAGCCATAATTTAACGAGTTTGGCTGGAAACTCTCCGAAATTTTGGAATCTAGCTGAAATCTGCGCCTAAACCATCACCTGGAGAATTAAAGCACAATTTCCTCGACTCAAAGCGCAAATGCATCACCTCGCCTAAAAAATGGGCCTAGGCGCAAGAGGCGATGGCTTTTAACAACTATGGTATGTATAGATCATAGTCCAAAAAGATAGCGTCTGTTCAAGATGTCGGTCAGTGATATTTTGGGCTAAAGTTCTACATAGAGGTGGTAATTTCCAGCCGTTTACTTATGAAAGATTAAATTTGGGTTATGCTTTCTCCATAACGGATCAAATAAAAAAAAGTTAGCTAAAAGGGATGTGTCAAATGGGTTGAATTTAGTGGTGTTCACTATGTTAACAAAGCTGTATTATCCAAGTGGACAATTTGGATTGAACTGTATGGTTCCGAATTACTAGTTTGGATTTCGGTTGGTTTTGGTTAGTTCTTTAATCTCTTTTTAATATATTAACCTATGGTTTATATATGCCTAATAGTATCAGTAAATTGTTACTATATCTTCCTATTTACTCATTAGTGAATGGGTGATTCTGATCCTCCTACATTGAGTCTCAAACTTTTCCCCTATAATTTTGCAAACCCTCTTGGAAAAGTATCTATAAAAATAGAAGAAAAATGGCTATAGATGCTTGTGGGTCGGCCTAACCTGTTTATGCGCATACTGAAAAAGAAATGGTTTTCATGGCACATTGGTTGTCCTTCATGATATGTATATATGAGCTGTCAGCAAACCTTTCTTGAAAGTCACTATATACTTCAGTACTTTGTGAAATTTGGAAATATATTTGATTTTGTTTATTGACTGTGAAGGATTCTTTGAATTGAATGGTTAGAAGAATTTATAAATCCCAGTTCATTGCACATAGCTATTGAAATTGCTATTGAATATGATTTATCAATAATCCGTGTAAAGTAAGGAAAATTTATTATCAAATTTCAATTACAGTCATCAAACTTTAAAATTTAGAGCATTACCAATTTACCATATTGCAATATTCTCTCACATTACTTGACTTTTATGTACATTGACTTCTCTGCATTTTACTAGAAAAATAGATGTCTTGTACTGTACTTTCACACATATTTAAATAATACTATCTGCACCCTTTCTACAATTTTATCCTTTTCTATTGCATGCTTTTATGGTTTCAGAATTGATGTAATGTCGTAAACTGACAACAGGTAGAGAAGGGTAACACAGTTTACTTAAGCGGTATACGAGAGAAGTATTTTGGTGAACTTTTTCTGAACGCCTCTTCAAATTTGGGTGGTTCATTATCAGTAGAGGATTCATACCCATACCCTTACCCACACCCTTATAATTTGCTAAGGATGAATGAATCAGTTACTCCAGAATATATACCCTCAAGAAAGAATAGACGGACACAGGTTACTTATGAAGAAGGGCTGAAGCATATTGCAAGATATATCGAGTCTTTTGAGTCAAAGTCCAATGAGATATGGCTTGTATTTCGCCATGAAGGTAGTTCTTTGTCAAAACTTTTGTATACAGCAGACGGTATTGGAAGTAGTGATGACACGACAAATGAAAATGATGATCACATTAAACATGTTCGTATACTGCATCCATCAAAATGGTGGCGTTGGTTGAAGACCACAGAAGCGGGCCAAGAGGAAATGAAAAATCTTATATGGCAGTTGGTATGTTTGCTAATTATTGTTGAAGATTTTTAATTAATTTAGGTTGCATTTTCTCTCTTAAGGGGTCAAAACACAAAATTCAAACAGGTGTAATAAAAAATTGCTAAACAAGAAGCAATTTTATTTGAACAAGTGCTGTTTAATGCGTAAAACCTCCTACAAAAAAATTGGATTGTTGCTGAAATAAGTTAGCTATTTTTATCGTATATGTCTCACTAGTTATTTGCATAAAAATTAACACTTTGGACAAAAGATGTTTCTTGTAAACCCAACCTGGCATGTACACACATTACCAGTGTTGATCTAATCTCATTTAGCGATCCCTATGTATCATTTATAGCTTATGCTGATAAAACATACATGCTTAAAAGGCGCCTTGAGGTCCTATAATGCGGTTGGCGTGTTTTGTAATTGTTGTTTTCAAAAAAGGTGGAATGTTGTTCATAATTGTTTTTAATTATATTTGACGTTCTAATTATCTATATAGAGTTACACTTTGGCCAAAGCATTTCAGGTCAACTTAACCCAACCAGACAAAAAATGCATGTTTTGATCCAAACCCATTTTGCCTCTAGGTCTTACTCGTAGTCTAAGGTGATTAATTCACATTGTTAAATACAGAACTATATAATTTTATGCTCTGTCCTTTCCTTGAAATTTTGAAGGTGTGTATAGTAATCTGCAAGTTATTATTTAATCGTTGTGTCTAGGTTTTAGCTGGTGCTTTCTAAATTATTTACTGATCCAACATTTTATACTTTTTCTTGTTTTTCGTCAGTTGTTGGCACTTAAAGCTTGTCATGACCGTAACATCACCCACAGGGATATTAAACCTGGTGAGAACATCTTCTAACGAAAAGTGCAACTAATATTGTGTGTCTTGATTTCATCTGTCAAAGCATTTCCTTTTCATTTGTTGCACATAACTTCTAATTTATATTTTTTTTAAACCTGAATTATCGTTTTGATAATTGTGTATCTTCAGCTTGGAGTTTTCTTTGTGCTATTACATCTTATGGTTTTTGTTACTTTTAGTGTATGTTCTGAATTGGAATGCTTTGTTCTTTTTTGTTTTTTGCAAGAGAATATGATCGTTTGCTTTGAGGATCGTGACTCTGGCAGATGCTTAAAAGGAAGCCCTAGTGGAAATGAAACTTATATCACTAAAATGTATTTCACAGTTATTTATATTCTTATATGTTGACTGTGACCCATGGTATATGATGTTGTTTATGATCTAATTGTTTGTTCTTTGTCCTTGTGGTCACCAGGCGCATAATTGACTTTGGTAGCGCAATGGATGAATTTACCATAAAACATTTATATGGGGCTGCTGGACCTTCTAGGTATTCTTATTTTATAGTTTGTTGCTTTTGTGATGTTTTAGTTTTAAAAGCATGATGCTATGAGGTTTCCCCCTTCTGAAGTTCGTTTGTGTTGGTAACTTCCAGATCAAAAAGTAGATTTTACTTTGTTGATAAAAAAAATATTTGGGAATATTCTAATCTCAAGAATGGAAAAGCAATATAACAATCTGTATGGATGATATACTGTGCATCATCTGGATGTGATGGATTTCGTTTTCCTTTGTATATTTGTTTTGAATTACGGAATTAGTATATTATTCATTTGAAATTGAAAGTCAAGTAAGCTTTTGATATTATTGTATCTCAAAGTAACTCTTTTTTTTTTTTTTCTTTCTAAATACATGTCTAATACTCTAATTAAATGCCACACAGTTTGTTTTATATTTTTAATTTTCTGTCATCGATTCTGTTAGATTATATATCTTAACTATACCTAAATAGCAAACACTGAACGTCAGAAAATTCTGCGTAATTACATATTCTATTACCTTGTTCTTGTGGCACTTTAATTTTGTTTTACAGTGAATTTTCTGTAGAAAGCGTATCATTTTTTTGTCTTTGTCAATTGTCAGGGATGAACAAACTTATGAGTACATGTCTCCAGAAGCTTTTCTGAATGCTACTTGGTATCATGGGCCATCAAGCATAACTACAAAGTATGCCTCTTATATCCTGTTAATTGTTATGGCGAAATTTGCACGTGTCAATTTCGACCCATTTATTTGCTAATGGGTTAACTTGGATTGTGTTTTATCTAAAACGTGAAAAGGGTTAATGTGTATACATTGCCCCTCAAGTATTCAGAACTTTTCGTTAGTGGCACTGAATTGTTAAAAAACAATTTAGAGGCCACCTGAATATCAATGCTGCTCCATTTTTGCCAATTCTGGCAACTTGCCAGAAAATTGTAAAATGGAACACATTTGCCTTTAAATTTAGAGCTTCTGTCATATCTTAAGTTATAAAAACCACAAAAAATGGCGCTAATAATTCACGAAAGATTTGGCTCTAGATGGATTGTCGTAACATATTGCGTTGATTTCAAGTATTTTGTCTTTTAAAGTGACAAAAGCTTTAAGTTTAGGGATATTGTCATCTTGTATTTTCGTGCAAGTTTTTTGTTATAATCGGCATTAACGAAACCAAATTGATACCTAAGTGGCCTCTAATTTTTCTTATTTAATATATGATGTTCTTAATGTAAACTTCTTGTATGCATTGTTTCATAAAAAAACAGCTAACATGGAAACGTGTAAAATGGGTTTAAAATTTCCAAAATACTCTACACGCATAAAACTTTTTTAATCATTTTATTAAAAAAAACAGATTATTGTTGAGACAATATGAACTGTGTAATCATGGTAGATTGGTAGATAACTAATTATATAAAACATAGAAGGTCAGAGCAAAGTGTTTTAAGTTAACCTGAGTACCTGACCCATGCAAAATATTTAAACGTTTTAATATGTTCCCCTTGGTTTAAAAAAGCACGGGGCTTAAAGCGCGAGGCAAAAGCTTCACGTATGCGAGGCGCTTAATATTAAAAAAATATTTATATATGTCAGTATGACATATTCTACCTTCTAATCAAACCTAAACACAAAAACATGATTATAAAACACCCTTAAACACTTAAAAAAACATTCAAAACATAAGAATGACCAAACACATAGTCATCTAAATTCAAAACACCCTTAAAGATGAAGAAAACATTAAGTAACTTAACATTAAAGAAGAAGAAGAAAAAAAAGAAACATTAGAATATAGGAACGAGTTTGAACTTTGAACTAATTCTCTAGTCCCTACAGCTTAATATATCATTGAAAATCATCAGAAGATTCATACCAATTATCCAATGTTTGTGATATAACAATCAATACTTGAAAAGCAACATAGAGCAACCCAAAACAACTTGGGGGTTGCCCCCTTGGCAGGGGTCGAGGGCAACCCCCTGGGAGCAAGGTCCAAAGGCGGCAGCCCCTAGAAGGGTCCAAGGGGCAGAGCCCCTGTCTAGGTTCGAGCTGATACGAATGAACAATCGATAAATTGGCAAGTAATTTGGGGTTGAAAATTTGGTATAACAATCGATAATCAACATAGAACAATCCATAATACGAATCAACATAGAACTTCACTTGTTGGGCTAAATAGAATAGGCAAAAACTGGTTTTTAGGCTAAGGCGCTACTGAAGCGCCGTCTCAAGAGCTTCATGCAGTGGCGAAGCTTGGTTTCGGAATCGGTGGGGGCCGAACTTAAAATTTTTTGATCGGTAGTGGCAAATCGGTGGGGGCCGGACTCAACCCGAACTCAATTTACCTATGAAAATCGCAAATTTATAACACTGCGCCAGAAAACAGGGGAGGCTAGGGCCACCCCTGGCCCTTCTTATCCTTCGCCACTGGCTTCATGTATCCCAGGGCTTCTCGACAAAAAAAGCGATTTCTTTGGAGCCTCGCGCCTCAAGAGCTTAAAGCGCTACCGAGGCGCTATTTTTTAAACCAAGATCTTCCCAGCTAACCAGTTTGCTGCCTCTATATAGTGTCATTGTGAAATTTTACGTACTTACAAAATGAAGTCTCGTTGCCTTGATAAGTCCTATGAAGTAAAAGTCCCAATATTATTTTATTCTTATTGTATGTTGAATTGTTAAATTGTTGATAGGTATGATATGTGGAGTGTTGGTGTTGTGATCTTAGAGTTGATTATAGGATCACCAAACGTGTTTCAAATAGATGCCATTACGCGTGCTCTTTTGGATCAACATCTTGAAGGCTGGAATGAAGGATTGAAGGAGCTCGCGTATAAGTGAGTCCTATCTAGCACATAATACCAAACAAATGTTTAAAAGTTAGCTGACATGTAAAAAAGTCATATGTTTGACCTTAATCCACGTCACTAGTTTTTCCAAATGTTGGATGTGTTTTTGTACTTGCTTGTTAAGCTTGACAGTTGGTTATCTGCTGAGGTGGCAGGCTAAGGTCGTTTATGGAATTATGCATTTTGCTTCCGGGGAGTTCTCCCAAACATCTTTATACTTGGGGCCATAGCGGGAAGGTTAGTTGATCCTTTATTTTCTACACTCAACAATAACTCTTACTACATGCATTTCGGAAAAAAAAAAGTCAATAAAGCTTCTGCGAAACTATGTTTTGAATTCCAAAATTATGTGGATGTTTCTGGATCTTGGGTTTGAATGATTTATCATTGTTAATACTTAATAATTTGTTATCAATATCATGTTGTGGGATTATATTTTGTTTTCTAAAATTCTACGTGCTGTAGTTGAATTCTCATAATTTTTTTATACCAGTCAGGGGGCTGGCTAGGTTGACCCAAAACAGTTTTTCTCCAAAAAAAATTATTTATCTTTGAATACTTGGTGTGTTAAGTTTGATAACAAAAGTTCTACTATATGTAAATTTTGTATAAAATGAATTAGGAGTTTTAATGCATTGAAAATACACTTTGGGCAACTTGTGGCACAATTTTCTTTTAGGCGTTTTTTATTTGGTTGATCGTTAGAGAGAAAATGTAGCCCAATTCAACCCATCTATCATACTTTTGATTCTTGTTTTGAAGAACGGCTTTGTAAAGTTGTGTACTAACTAAATTATGGATTTAGAGCTCGGGTTCTCCAGCATCATGGAAATGCTCTGAGGAATTTTTCGCAAGTCAGATTAAGAGCAGAGATCCTCTTAAAATAGGGTTGGTTCGGGTCCCACAATCTTATCATGATTCACCATATAACTACAGATGTTTAAGTGTTTAACATGGCTTCTAACATTATGGTTTTCTATTCTCTTGTTTTTCCTTTTCTAAGCAGGTTTCCAAACGTTTGGGCTCTGAGATTAGTACGCCAGCTATTAGTTTGGGATCCAGTAAGTTAATACAAAAAACAAAGGTTTATTAATGATAGATGTGGCAATTTCGACCCATTTACTTATAGCTGGGCGGATTTGGGTTGTGTTTTTATCTCAAAAACAGTTAAAAGGGGAACATCTCAAAGGGTGAAATTCACCTGAATATATTTTCAATCCAAATAATATCCTAAATCGTTTATTGAAAGATTTGAATTATTATTATATTGATATTGTTGTTGTAATTATAATTATAATGATCTCATTAATTATTTATAAAAAATAGACTATTAAGTGTATGCAGCTTAACCCAACCCAGCCCGGTTCGCAAAATGGCTTGTTTCAACCTTATACCATTTTCACCCTTTACCCAACTCATCCGATCCGCTCACCTAGTCACCTCTAATTAAACAGTTTATCTACCTACAGGTTTTTGAAAGAAAACAACTTTAAACTGCTTATTCCAAACATCCTTTTTCGGTATCAAAAGTTGAAAATGCAATAAACAGAAATAGTTTTTAGTAAGCTATCTTAAAAGTTAAAACACCACTTTCTTATTTTTATTTTTTTATTTGCGTTTGTATATGAGTTTCACTACGTTACTGAACCGCAGGAGGATCGATTGACTGTTGATGATGCTTTGAGGCATCCTTATTTTACACACCATACAACACAATGATTTACACGATTTTAACAGGTACTCTTTCACTCATCACTATCTTCAATTCTTCATTGCTTTCTCTACTCAAGTTTTGACTCTTATTATATATGTCAAGCACTATGTACAAGTGCATTATGCGGTTCTTACGGTTCTTTACTTAAATTTGATTGGTTTTGTAAGGAATATTTCTCTGTATATGTGGAACATCTTAAAAGTAATTAATATACCATGTATAATTAAGAACTATGATTAACATAGTGAAATGACGAGGAAAACGATTTAGGAAGTTGTGAATATTTGAATATACTTGAAAATGAATTATGTGGTTCCTTTTTGACACTTTATTATTTACTTATTTGTTCTGTTATTTTGTTTCCAGGTTCATGGTTTCTGAGGCAAACATGTTACATTTAGAGTTTAGACCAAGTTTTTTTTTTCTTCCACATTGTAAATGCTTGGTTCATACCTTCTGTATATATGTACATATCAGGGCGCGTACTTTGTATACGAAATGTACTTGTTTTGGTTTAAATCGGAAGTTGGAACATAGTGTGGTAGTAAGTTGCCTTCCCTCTATCCTAGAGGTGATGTTTAAAACAAAACCAAGAAAGTAACAGTCGGTTATTTAATCACGTAACCAACACGGCAGGTGTGAGCCTCACTTTGTTCAAATTTTCGGCTACCATAAATGGTAAAAATGGTTTCGTGTTCTACCTGAGTTGGTTTCACCACATTCTTCAACATGAAACCATTCTGATCATTTGCAACCCAAGGCTTGCAAAGAGAGACTTAAACGTGTTGACATTTTTCATCTCTTATTATAGTCGATATTTTAAATATAATTGTGAAAAGTATGCTACAAACAAGTTTGTATTAATATAGCGATAGTAATGGTTGTAAAATACAATTTTGGTTTAATTATGTTTGAATAAATCATCATCTTGGACTGAGCCTCCTTTTTATGCTTGGCATTTTTTTTGTTCTAGCATCAACAAATATAAAAATCATATAATGTTGTTTAGCTGCATTAATCTTATGTGGATGCATTGTTTCGTTGTACATAATCAATGTCAATTACCTGTTGATCTCATCGACGCTTAATCCTATTACGCTTTTACAACTAGGCATGTAAATGTTGTCTTTTTTTATTTATTATTTTAAAATTCTCACTTGTGGCCTAGTGATAGAAAGGCTTGGGTTCTCCGGTGGATCTCCATTTTTATTATTATCTAAGTTCGATCTCCACTTGTATCACTTTTGGTAGATTATGGCAATGAATGATTTGAGCTAGGCCTTGTGAGGTTGTCAGTTCGAATCCTAAGACCACCCGTGTTGTCCTTCCACCGTGTGTTATGCTCTTATCATCTTATGGCGTCACGACTGTCAAGTGCAGCCGGTAGTATGCTTTTCAGGGGGAAACGCCCAAGCTAGTGTGGGTCCAGTTAAAACAAATAGTCTGACCAAAATGAGACAACGGAACCTCCAATTTAGAAAGCACAGTGAACAAAAACACAGAAAAGTGGCCGTTAAAAAAAATACAAAATATTCTACGTCTGTTGTCTTCAGTTGTCTTTTAGGTTCAAGAGAATTCTATAAACACATTGTTGACTTCAATATTTTAAGCTTTTAGTTTATTATTTTTCTTAAATAAAAAATAAAAAAAATAAGGAAAACATGAACCTGAGTCAGCGAGAAAAATCTGGACTATGAAAGTGGAGACCCCAAATCCTGCCACGTGTCAAAAAACCATACGTGTACGCATCGATAAATCAAGAAGTTTCTCGTTTCGTCATGTAAACCACTAAATAATCACACCTATATATATATAACTTACACCGAATCCCTCAATTTCTTCATAACTAAGTTCAGAATTTATTCAGTTACCTTCTCATTCTTCCAACCACCAACCCATTTCCCCAATTTTTACAATAATAATATTATTATTATTATCAAGATGTGGAACCAACCGCAGTTTGGGAAGACAGATTTGGAGACTGGACCAACAAGAACGCTGTACCCGATGATGTTGGAGTCACCTGAACTCCGGTGGTCGTTTATTCGAAAGATATACTCCATTGTCGCCGTACAGTTGCTTCTAACCGTTGCTGTTGGTGCTGTTGTTGTTTCTGTTCATCCTATTGTTACTTTTTTAACCACTACTAGTGGTGGATTGGCTTGTTATATTCTTCTCATCATCGCTCCCTTCATCAGTAAGTTCTTTTGCATCAGTTATTATTATTATTATTTTGTAATATTCATTGGGCTTGCAAATTCTAAGAGCTTTCACAGCCCGTTGATCAAATTAGGCGAGGGGTTATCTCAAATTATTTGGGGTGGTTATGAAGAATATATATGTTCACTCTTGTATTTGAAAAGGAGTTACTGTTCATTCGTATATATTTTAATATTTTTGTAAGTGGTTACGTGTGAGGAGGGAGAAAATATAATGATAAAGGTATGGAAAAATATTATTATTTTAATTAGGAGAGAAGATTTAGGGGGTTGGTAGTGATTTTTAGTATAATTTGATAGAGGGATTTGGTAGACAGGCTATGAATGCTCTAACACGGACATCTTAACACGACACCAAATGATATGGAGATATTAGGTTTCGTGTTTAAATTTAACAGGTTTATTGTCTTAAACATGTAGGCACTCTTTAAGACACATTTAAATTTGTGTCTACTATAGCTTAAAACATTCGTTGACATTTTAGTAACCTGTTAATATTTTCTTTATATTTTAATTTAAAAATAACATGTGTATGCTATGTCATCCCTATATTTGTGTTATATGGCTGGCTGGCTGATGAATATGAATTTGTGTTCCAATGTTCGAATTATTGATTTTAACACGTTAATATTTTGTTTTGATTTTAATTAAAAAAATAACATGTGTGATGTGTCTGGCATGTTATATACTTATGTTGGCCCTACATTTGTGCTATGGGGCTAGATGATAAGAGTTTGTGGTCTAATGTAACAATTGTTGATTTTATTAACCTACTCGTTAGATTTATGTGCAGCATTTGTGTTATTCTGATTTGATTAAACCTGTGAAATCATGAATTTGCTGCGTTTTTTTTTTTTTTGTGTGTGTGTTCTAATTTTCGTTTAATATCATTACATCTTTGTTAAATTGATGTGTTATTTTTGTTGTGCAGCATTATGCCCGTTGTATTACTATCACCAGCGTCACCCTGTCAATTATATCCTTCTAAGCATTTTCACCGTCACTCTGGCTTTCGCAGTCGGTTTAACATGTGCTTTCACTAGCGGTAAGCCTACATGTTTGATTGATCTATTGATCTGTATCCATACATATTAGCGTATATTATAGCATAGATTATCCTTTGATTATTATTCTATTTTAGGTATTGATTGTATAGATAATTATGGACTATTAGAATCATAGTCCAATTGTAATTCCTCACACCCTATATATAGGGGTTGTATTCTTGTTATTATTCATTCACAATAATCAATACCATAAACACTTTTATGGTATCAGAGCTTTGGTTCTGACTACCAGTTTTTTTCGATCAGAGCTTCGGTTCTTATCCTTGCTTTCCTTTCGACAAGACCCTGCAACCAGACCCTGCTTTCTTTTCAGCAAGACCCTGCTTTCTTTTCAGCAAGACCCTGCTTTCTTTTCAACCAGACCCTGTTCGATCATGGCAAAAGACGACGCAGCAGCCGAAGCTTCTTCCCCAACTGTCAAACCCATTCCCTTGCACCCGGCCTATTCCGTCTCCAATATCCAGTCCAAGGTCCGCACTTTGGATGGAAAACAAGTCACCTATACAGCCTGGACCCGGCTGTTTCGAATGCACGCCACTGCGTACAAGGTTTTGAACCATATTGATGGTTCACCGGCTCCTGCAGAAACTGACCCGGAATACCCGCAATGGCTGGAAATAGATGCGTTAGTTTTACAATGGATCTGCAGCACAATCGCCGATAATATTCTGCCGCGTGTCCTCGGCAAGGTGGACAACGCTAGGGCCGCTTGGGTTAAACTGGAAAAGACGTATCTCAGCAACAAGAAAGCCCGCGCCGCCGCACTCGAAACACAATTCTGCAACTTGACCCTCGCAAAGTGCTCTTCTGTCGACGACTATTGCCAACGCCTTCAGGAACTCGCTAATCAGCTAGAAGATGTGGACCAACCTGTTACGGAATCCCGACTCGTTCTTCAGCTCGTACGCGGCCTTCCAGCCGAGTATGATACAACAGCCTCCTTGATCAACCAGCAAAACGCCGATTGGGACACCGCGTGCACCATGTTACAAGAAGAGGTCATCCGTCTTGAAGCCCGGCAATCCTCGAACTCATCTGTCCTCGTAGCCCAGCAACAACCAACTCAAACACCATCCAACCCGCCTCCTAACCCAAACCAACCCAGCAATTCCCCATCTTATTCCTACCCTTCTCGAGGACGCGGACGCGGTCGCGGACAAAATAACTATCGACGCGGGGGACGCGGACGCGGCAGGTCCGGAAACTTTTGGCCGTCACAGATGCAAGCCTACCCACAGTGGGCCTGGTGGAATGTGCCGCCCTGCCCATATCCGTCTCAGCCCGGTTGGCAGCCAAGCCCACAACAGCAGAAATCGGCCCACCAGTACTACCAGGCCTCGGCCCAGCAGCAGCCTCAGCAGAGCTCGGCTTCGGCCCAATCTCAGTTTACCGGATACACCGCAACTCAGCCTTCAGCACCTTCAGCCCAGTTCGGTTATGATGCCCTCTGCCCTTCGGATCTGAGTGCGGCTCTCTCGGCTATGCATATGCAACAGGACCACACGGATTACATGGATACAGGTGCTGAGGCTCATGTCACTCAAAACTCAGGTAAAATCCATATCCCTGCATCATCTCCTGTAAACACTAAAATTTTGGTTGGTAATGGCGAACTTGTACCTATTGTTCGGTCTGGAACCGGCTTTTACCCGCTCCCAAACCGAACCTACATCCTGCCCAACCTACTTTATAGCCCTAAAATTATTAAAAACTTAATTTCGGTGAGACGTTTTTCCCGTGATAACCAAGTTTCTATAGAATTTGATCCATTTGGTTTTTCTTTGAAGGACCTGCACAATGGAAGACTCCTTTCCCGCCACAATAGCAACGGGGACCTTTATCCGTTCACACCACCAGAACTTCCGCCACAAGCCTGCTTTATTACCACAACTTCGCTTCCTTGGCATGATCGTCTTGGGCATCCAGGGAATCAAGTTTTAGATATTTTAATTCGTAATTTCAATTTTCCATGTAATAAAGACCATAAGTCTAAGTTTTGCAATTCATGTCAACTTTCTAATAGTAAACGGTTACCTTTTCATGCTTCAAATTCTTATACCTTTGCACCGTTTGACATTGTTCATTGTGATCTTTGGACATCTCCTGTAACTAGCAAATCTGGTTACAAATATTACATGGTATTAATTGATAATTTTTCCCACTTTATTTGGGTCTACCCATTAAAATATAAATCAGAAACTTTCCCGACCTTTGTCAAATTTCACCGATTGATTGCCACGCAATTTAATCGCCCCATTAAAACCTTTCAATGTGATTTGGGGGGTGAGTTTGACAACAATGCCTTTAAAACTTTTGCCCAAAACCATGGCCTACTTTTCCGTTTTTCCTGTCCCCAGACATCATCTCAAAACGGTCGGGCCGAGCGCATGATTCGTCGCCTAAATGACATCATTCGCGCTCTTCTTATACATGCCAACCTCCCACCCGCTTTTTGGGTGGAAGCCCTTCACACCGCCGCCTATCTACATAATATTTTGCCCACAAAACGCCTTAACTTCTACACCCCCACCTTCACCCTATACTTGCGTCATCCCACATATGATCACTTACGAGTGTTTGGATGCGCATGTTACCCCAACACCTCTGCTACCCAACCCCATAAATTACATCCTCGGGCCATTAGGTGTATTTTCCTTGGTTACCCCCCGGATTTCCGGGGCTACCGGTGTCTCGACCCCACTACTGGTCGGGTTCACATTTCTCGACACGTCACGTTTGACGAGTCCACCTATCCTTATTCCACACCTGCCCCGCCCCAAACTTATAATTTTCTAGATGAAAACCCACCGGCCCACTTCACCTTTTCTCACCCACCATCCTTCCCTAACGGGCCACACCCATCTCCTAACAGCCATCCCTCATCCGGCCCACCTTCTCCACCTCCCGGCCCAAACAGCCCACCCGGCTCAGCACCGTCTGGCCCACACAGCCCGAGCCCACCCAGACCAGCCCCACGTCCACCACCTCGTTCCCCAATCACCTATACTAGACGACCCAAGCCCACTCACCACCCATCTGGCCCACCGCCTGGCTTTCAGCCCATCACCCAACCCACAACTTCAACGGCCCCTAATACCGCCCACCAACCCGTCTCATCCAACACCCATCCCATGACCACCCGCTCCAAGACCGGTTCCCTCAAACCACATACACCACTTAACCTACATACCGCTACCATCTCCCCAATACCAAACACTTACGCCAAAGCTTTTTCCGACCCACAATGGGTACACGCCATGCAAACCGAATTTAATGCTTTACAGGAAAATGATACTTGGGATTTGGTACCTCGTCCTTCAGATAGCCCAGTAATTAGGTGCATGTGGCTTTTTCGGCATAAATTTAAGGCCGACGGTTCTTTGGAACGCTATAAGGCGAGGTTAGTGGTCAATGGGAAATCGCAAACAGTGGGTGTTGATTGTGATGACACTTTTAGCCCGGTTGTCAAACCGGCAACCATTCGGACAGTTTTATCTTTGGCCGTCTCGCGTTCTTGGCCAATTCACCAGTTGGATGTCAAGAATGCGTTTTTACATGGCGATTTGCAGGAAACAGTTTTTATGCACCAACCTCCGGGTTTTGTGAACCAGCGATTTCCCCATCATGTATGTCGTCTCAAGAAATCATTGTATGGGCTCAAGCAGGCCCCTCGGGCTTGGTATATGCGGTTTGCTAATTATATTGTTTCTCAGGGTTTTCGTAGTAGTGCTTGTGACACGTCTCTATTTATTTACCAGCGGGGGAATAATACGGCTTATTTGTTGCTTTATGTTGACGACATCATACTCACAGCATCCTCGGATGCCTTTTTACAGGAGATTATTAGCGCCCTCTCACGAGAGTTCGCTATGACTGATTTGGGCCGGTTGCATCATTTTCTGGGTATCAAAGTTACCCAATCTACTAATGGTATTTTTTTGTCTCAGTCTCAGTATACCAAGGATATTATCAACCGTGCCTCCATGACCTCCTGCAAGCCATGTACTACCCCGGTTGATCTCTCAGCTAAACTAAGTGCTACAGACGGGGCCCTTTTTCATGATCCTACGTTATACCGTAGTCTCGCTGGGGCTTTACAGTATCTCACGTTCACACGTCCAGATATTTCCTATGCTGTTCAACAAGTTTGTTTATTTATGCATGAACCGCGTGATCCCCACTTTGCATTTTTGAAGCGTATCATCCGCTATCTTCAAGGGACTATTGACTATGGGATACGGATTGTCAAATCTCCGGTTCATTCCTTGATAGCCTACTCTGATGCTGACTGGGGAGGCTGTCCGGACTCCCGCCGATCTACTAGTGGCTACTGCGTGTTTCTTGGTAATAATTTACTCTCATGGTCCTCCAAACGTCAGCCTACTGTCTCCCGTTCCAGTGCGGAGGCCGAATATCGGGCAGTAGCAAACGCAGTCGCAGAGGCAACTTGGCTTCGTAATTTACTTCTGGAACTTCATGTCCCACTTCGAACTGCTTCTGTGGTTTACTGTGACAACATATCAGCAGTTTATCTATCTAATAATCCTGTTCAGCATCAAAGGACGAAGCACATCGAGATTGACATCCATTTTGTTCGGGAGAAGGTTCGCTTGGGTCATATTCACGTCCTTCATGTTCCTTCTTCATCACAGTTCGCTGACATCTTTACCAAGGGAATCTCCAGAGAATTGTTTCAAGCCTTCAGATCCAGTTTGACCGTCTGCTCTGCGCCCGATCAAACTGCGGGGGAATATTAGCGTATATTATAGCATAGATTATCCTTTGATTATTATTCTATTTTAGGTATTGATTGTATAGATAATTATGGACTATTAGAATCATAGTCCAATTGTAATTCCTCACACCCTATATATAGGGGTTGTATTCTTGTTATTATTCATTCACAATAATCAATACCATAAACACTTTTAATACATTCTTCTTCACTTGTGATGATTGATGATTATGATAATATCTAGTCATTTAAATCTATTTTTCATGAAACAATTTATAATACACAATGCTTAACTATTGAATGATATTGCAGGTAAGGTGATACTCGAAGCGGTTATTTTAACAGCAGTGGTGGTTGTAAGCCTCACTTTGTTCACATTTTGGGCTGCAAAGAAAGGCTACGACTTCAATTTCTTGGGCCCATTCTTGTTTGGTGCCATTATGGTGCTTTTTGTATTTGCTCTCATTCAGGTTCGTTGTTATCCTCCTTGCATAGTTGTAATTCTAATGAAACCTTGATGGGTTATACTACTGGTTTACCAGTCGGATCGGTTGAATTGCTTGGATTCGGTGACCCGTACTTAAATCTAAAAATTAATATGTATATTAAAATTGAAATGGTATGTTTTTATACTTTTACTCTTATGTTCAAATAGAAAGACATTGTTTTAGAATATTTCATCATCATCATCATTCTCAGTTTATCCCACCTATAGCAAAGCTAAGGTAGGGTCTGAGGAGGGTAAGATGTAGACAGCCTTACCTCTATCCCTAAGAATAGAGAGGCTGCTTCCAGTGAGACCCCCCAGCTCGATGTGGTTTGGTATCAAGCCTTGGACATAAGGCACAGAACACTTAGCAATCGGGACAAACCCGATCAGTGCATGTACCCCTTTGTCTTTTGGCTATCAACGCCACCACATGATGCATGATTAACCGTCCGTCGTGTTTAACGTTATTTTCACGAAATTAGTAAAATAACGTTAAAACTAGTGCAACTTTACTTTTGCCCCCCCGAGGGCCACACATATATACATTATATGCGTATACTGTAAGTGGGGCGACTGTTTTAGAATATTTATAGAAAATAATTTATTTAAAGAGGGCATTCATTTAGCTCTAAGTTCTTAAATAAAAATTCTATAACGAAGTGATACGGGTCCAACCAACCGCAACCAGTTTTACACTGAACGATTTAACCATAGGGTGTGGTCCTATGCTCATCTAGTTGGTTCGGTTTGACTTTGGTTTTGATTTCTTGGTCGAGTTATTTATGTTGTAATTGTGTTTTTTTTTTTTTTTGCAGATATTGTTTCCGCTTGGTAGAATTTCGGTCATGATATATGGGTGTTTAGCGGCCCTAATCTTCTGTGGATACATAGTGTACGACACTGATAATCTGATCAAACGATACACATATGATGAGTACATTTGGGCTGCAGTTGCATTGTATCTTGATGTCATCAATCTCTTCATGGCGTTGCTCACCGTCTTTAGGGCTGCTGACAGTTGAATATGTTTATTATTATTTGCACGTATGGTTTTGCTCTAATTTGTTAATACATTATGTATACTAATTCGTCGCATTTGTAAGTTTTTTTGATAATAATGGGTTCTTTGTATCGTGGCGTAAGTGTATGTTTACTAATTTGGTGAATTGTTAGTTTTCGCGGCCTAATTTAATCCGACTATGTTACCTTGTTACGGCCACCTCTCTATGTTAAAACGTATCTAGTTCAGCAGATCATGCTTTTAATAACTCTGAATTTTATGTAGAAAGAAATTACTTTAGACGGATCCATTGGGTTCCTCTGTTGGTAACAAAATTAAGGAATTGTTACCAGAAGGGTAGTAGTTATTATGGATGATCACATAGGTTGTGCTAATTGATAACCAATTTAAAGTAGGAAAACTACGAGGACTGAATAGGCACGAAAGCGTATAAAGGAGCTTTTTTTCAAAACAGAAAGTGGCAGGTCGAACAAATATTTGAATCTTCACTCGGGTTAGCTACACTGTACCTCCTTAGCTGGTAGCTAGTGGGTTGGAAACCTTGCCCGCGTAAAAAGAGCTGAGCATGTTGGTTGATAAATATAGGGTGTGTGAGATTAATAACAAATTTCAAAGCGGACAAACTAATCGGAGCCAAGTAAACATTTATACGTTACATGGAGCTAACCCGGTATAAATGGATCTATATACTATGGGAGGAGGGCGGAGTGAGCGAATGCCCTCGTTCGGAAGCGTATTTTTAGCAGTAGGAAAAAGAATTTTCAGGTCTCGTGACTTTCAGGCCCCTCAGTATAAACTTCAAATTCGGGCACTCCACGTGTACGCGCATAGTGTAGAATGTGTGTGCATGAGGCCAGTGACGAAACTTGAACAAAATTTTTGGAGCCGGAAGGGGTGGGGGGGGGGGCTTCCAAAAGTCGTGGGACCGTTAAATTAGGGGGGCTGGACTCAATACATAAATACATAAATTTACACAAAAATTTACACAATGTTGCTGAACAAGCAAAAGTAGTTTGCTTGGTGGAGTGAAGCGTGAAACAGACTAATGAAAAGCAATACTGAAATGATTTACAACTAATAAACATATATTTTAATTCAATATATTGATGTCATGCATATTTTTTATAATAATTGCATGTTATTTTCAGTTACTCTACACGCAAAGAATCAAATTTCATGCTTTGTCTAAAACAGAAAACCACCACCTTTACCACCCTTATGAATCACAAACCCTAGTTCCTCTCACAATAATCTCATCAAAATGTCGAAGCGACCGTCAAAGTCGCCGGAGCTCCGGTGGTCGTTTGTTCACCGTATTTACTGCATCGTTGCCGTACAGTTACTTGTCACCATCGCTGTTGGTGCTGTTGTTGTTGTCTCCGTTCATCCTATTCTCACGTTCTTAACCACTAACACTACTGGACTGGTCTGCTTCTTGTTTCTCTTAAACACGCCGCTCATCAGTAAGTTGTTGAATCAATGTAGCTTGCTTTTGTTGAAATTATGTTCTAATTTCTGCGTAATAATTGTCCTATCAATGTGCTATTGTTAATTCGATTGCTAGATAGGGTTTATGTGGTCTAATTTCTGAGTAACTATTTTTTCGTATATATATTATCACTTGATTTGTGTTATTCTAGTTTAATGTAATGTGTAATTGTGAATTAATAATACTTCTATGTTCTAATTTGTGCGTAATAAATGTTTTGTGGATATATTCTCTCAATTCACTAGCTAGGGTGTCTGTGTTCAGATTTTTGCGTTACAATTGTTTTGTATATATATATATATACTTGTTTGATTTAACATTTATGCACAGCATTTGTGTTATTTGGTGTGTAATCATCAGTTTGCTAGAGTTTTGTGTTATAATATCGTTTGATTTAATTAGATCTGTGTTGAATTGATGTGTTTTTGTTGTTGTACAGCTGCATGGCCACTGTATCACTATCGTCAGTGTCATCCTGTCAACTATGTGCTTCTAGGGATCTACACAGTCTCTATCGCTTTTGTAGTCGGTTTGACATGCGTTCTCACTAGCGGTAATCCTGTTCTCTCTCCAGGGTCGTCCCTTAGCGAGTAGAAAAAATGAGCCCTTAAAATATATATAGTTTAAAAAAACTTAAAAAATGTTAAAAATATAGATATTTTTAACAAATTTTGGGTCCCCGTGGACTATGGAGAGCGGTCCCTGGCTGTCACCCACCAGCAGGATAGGCTTTGCGATTCAAAAGGGAATAGCGGCGCAGCTTGTTGCCCGCTTACCCACCATCTAAATGTAACTTGTTATGAGAATTGATTTAGTTCAAAAAAAAAAAAAAATTAAATTAAGCATTTGTCCAATAACTGAAGGATAATTGACACCTTCTAGGAAATGATTGATAGAATAAATGGTTTTATTGTTGGAGGATATTGCAGGAAAGGTGATCCTGGAATCGGCTATTTTGACAACAGTAGTGGTAGTGAGTCTCACTCTGTACACATTTTGGGCTGCCAAGAGAGGTTCTGACATCAATTTCTTGGGCCTATTCTTGTTCGCTTCCTATATGGTACTTATCGTCTTCTTAGGCCGTATTCAGGTTAGTGGGTCACCCAACTTACTTACATGAGCTTCAAGACCCAAATTATTGTGTTTTAAGTTTAATCTTAACAATTTTGAGTCAGTTTTGTGTCAAACCGGGCTTGGGTTTGTTTATTAAACGACTTGTTTTTAGTCTTGAACTCGTTTAATCTCAGCTTGACTTGAGTTTTTAGCGAGCCGATATGTAGCAGCTCACGAGCAGCTTAGCTCTTTTACACCTCTAGTTTGAAATTTAAATGTAATTATGTTCTTTACATCTAACTATTGTTCTAAATTTGTAGTTTGTATTAATACGAAAACAAATTAAGTGTAGAGAATTTCAGGCTTAAAAAATTGTGTTCGTGTCAACTTGCGAGTACTCGTGTTCTGGTTTGTTTGTATGCGTGATTTGGTTTTCGGATTTGTGTAATGTTCGACCTGCCAATCCGTTAATAGTTTCATTTCTTGGCTCCAGATTTGTGTTGTTTACGCCTTAATTTTATTGTATTGCAGATATTGCATCGTCTGGGTAGCCTTTCGGTTATGATATATGGGTGCTTATCTGCGATAATCTTCTGTGGGTACACGGTCCATGACATTGATAATCTGATCAAACGGTACACATATGATGATTACATCTGGGCTGCAGTTTCTTTGTATCTTGATGTCATCAACATTTTCATGGCGTTAGAGCTGAATTGTTCTGATGGAAATTTATATGAGATTTTACGTATCGGATATGCTATATTAATGCTACATGCAATATATGTCTATATTGTTAAAAAAGGTCCAATGTAGGAATTTGGGCAGTTGGACTGGTATTTGGCCATTTGGGTATTCCAGTTTTAAGTTATCAGTATTAAAAACAGTATGAATATATGTAAAGACCTTTAAAGTTGGTTTGAACTCTGTTTGAGATTTTTATGGTTGGGTTAGTCATGGCTACAATTCTCTTAACTTCTACATGATATAGGCAGGTTTAGTGTCAGAGTTGGATTAAATTGTTTCATTTTTCGTTTGTTGGATCAGCAGTGGTGGAGCTTGAACTTTTAGATGGTAGGAATTGAAAGTTACGAGACCTAATTTTTTTTTCAAATTGGTTGGGGTGGGGGGACTCAACATTAAACAAAGTTTTCGGACAAAGACAGGAAAATTTACAATACTGAGTCAAAAAACTGTGGAGGCCGGGCCCCCGACCCTTCATGTGCCCCACCGGGTTTGGTAACAGATTTAGATTAAACCATCTCATTATGGGTTTTGTATGCTCAAAACACATTTTATACAAAATTATTACGAGTTTTTGATGAATATTTAGTTGTGAAATATGGTTTTATAATGATTATCATAGACTTACGGGTCTATAAATTATAAATAAGAAAGGAAAACTCCGGTATAACGCCATGTCGTTTTGGTCAACAGTCGATGAGTCAAACATACAAGTCTTAACTAAATTACACCAATGGTCTAAGTTAAAATTTTAACTTTTTCCTATATAAATCAATTCAAACCTTCCTCTCAAGTCCAAGCATCACCAACTTTTCCTTTAATTTAATTTATACATCACACACAATTTTTTTTTCATAAAATACTATGCGGGCCCCACATATTCAGCTTTGGACTCATCCGCTAGAGCGCACCAAACCAAACCATTCCAAAGCAAGTCCTACGATGGTGCTCATTCCGTTAGACTCCCATTCCGGGACTCGGGTGCTCTTAGACTATGGGGGAAGAGAGGTATGATGCGCCATGTGACGCTATGGGATCCATTTTTCAAACCAAAAAATATGATGAGGAGCGGAATGGGTGAAAGAAATCCTATATTTATTAGTCGTTTGTGTGTTAAATAAAAAAAATACAAACCAATAACATGCCTCCACCTCACAATCCCCCCACCCCACCCCCACACCCACACATCCATATAGAGGGAAGGCTTTATTGTGTACATTTTTTTTTATAATAATTGCATGGTATTACTATTTTCATACACTCTTCACAGTCACACAAAGAATCAATTACAAGCTTTGTCCTTTGTCCAAAACAGAAAACCAGTACCATCACCACCCTTATAAACCACAATCCATTTTCATTAATCCAACCATAAACCCTAGTCTCTCACTCTTCACCCAAACCACCAAAATGTCCAACCAAAAACCGGTGAAGACCGACTTGGAGACCGGTCCAACCGGATCACTGTACCCGACCATGTCCGAGTCGCCGGAGCTCCGGTGGTCGTTTATTCGTAGAATTTACTCCATCGTCACCATACAGTTACTTGTCACCATCGCTGTTGGTACTGTTGTTGTCACCGTTCATCCTGTTCTCACGTTCTTAACCACTAACAATGCTGGACTGGTTTGCTTCTTTCTTCTCATCATCACTCCCTTCATCTGTAAGTTTCATAATTAACTTCGTTTTTTTTAATTATTTTTTTATTATTATTATTATTATTATTATTATTATTATTATTATTTTGTGTGTAAGTGTGAGTTAATGATATATTTGTGTTCTGATTTCTGCGTAATAATTGTTTCGTGAATATATTATATTCTCGTTTGGTTTATATGCAGCATTTGTGCTATTATCGTTTAATGAAACCGTAAACCGCTGTAATCGTTAATTCGCTAGGGTTTTTGTGTTGTAATTTCTGCGTAATAATTGGTTTATGTGCAGTATTTGTGTTATTCAGGTTTAAATAAATATGCGTAATATATCATCAATTCGTCAATGTTTTTGTGTTATAATAATATTGCTTGATTTCATCATATCTGTGTTGAATCGATGTGTTTTTGTAACAATTGTTTCGTCAATGTATTATTGTTAGTTCGATCGCTAGGGTTTGTTTCCTGATTTCTGCGTAACAATTGTTTCGTAAATATATTCTCATTTGATTTTGATGCAGCATTTATGTTATTCTGGTTTAATTAAACCTGTGTATTCATCAATTCGCAGTTGATTATAAGTTATAGAATCAGCTTCGTTTGATTTCTTAGTAATGTTATGCGTAATTGTGAATTGGTGATACTTTTGTGTTCTAATTTCTTTGTAACTATTGTTGCGTAAATACATTATCGTTTGAGTTGTGTTATTCAGGTTTAATGAAAAGTGTGTTATAATATTGTTTGATTTCATTAGAACTGTGTTAAATTGATGTGTTTTTGTTGTACAGGCCCATGGATCCTGTATCACTATCGCCAGCGTCATCCTGTCAACTTTGTGCTTTTAGGCATCTTCACCGTCTCTCTGGCTTTTTTAATTGGTTTGACATGCACTCTCACTAGCGGTAATGCTACTATCCGTCAATTCATGTTTAGCGCTAGCGACGCAACTTGTTTCACGTTTGGCTTCTATTTTAACTGTATTACATTTATTACTTTGCTACGTATGTTTATGAATATCTATTAAATATAAAAAAAAAATTCTAGAGAAAATAAAAAAAATAAAACTGCAGAAGCAGTTAAGCATTTTTCATTTACTGGAGATTACTGATACCTTCTAGGAAACGGCTGATAGAACAAATTGTTGAACTGTTGGAGGATATTGCAGGAAAGGTGATCCTGGAATCGGCTATTTTGACAACAGTTGTCGTAGTGAGTCTCACTCTGTACACATTTTGGGCTGCCAAGAGAGGTTCTGACTTCAATTTCTTGGGCCCATTCTTGTTCGCTTCCCTTATGGTGCTTCTCGTCTTCGGCCTTATTCAGGTTAGCGGGTCACCCAACTTACATAAGCTTCAAAGCCCAAGGGTGTGAGTTCTTGATACTGTTTACTGTTTAAGTTTAGTCTAAACAGTTTTGAGTTAGTTTTGGGTCAAACCTTTAATCATGACGTTTAGCTAAACCGGTTGTGTTTTTGTTGGCTAGGCAGGTTTGTGGGTTGACCCCTTAACCCATTTTTTGAAAATATATAATATATTTATGTCATAATTTGAACCAATTAGATAGTTTACTGACAACATTTGAAAAATAAATAATGAATTAGTATCGTGTTTATAGTCCTAGGGTGTAAAGTCTTGGCTCGTCTAACTTACAAGAACTTGAGCCAGAGCTTGGCTCATTTAACTTACGGGAGCTAAAGCCAGAACTAGGCTGGTTTTGAGTTGTAATTCTAAAGCTCGAGCTCTACTCGTGAGTAGCTTTTCGGATTTGTATCATGTTCGACCCACCAGCTCGTGAACAGTTTTCAAATCTTGGCTCCAGCCTTGTCTTGTTAACGCCTTAATTTTATTGTATTGCAGATATTGTATCCTCTGGGTAGCCTTTCAGTTATGATATATGGGTGTTTATCAGCGATAATCTTCTGTGGGTACACAGTCTATGACACTGATAATCTGATCAAACGATACACGTATGATGATTACATCTGGGCTGCAGTTTCTTTGTATCTTGATGTCATTAATCTTTTCATGGCTGTGCTTACTGTTTTCACTGCTGCTGATACCTGAATCGCTCTGATGGAAATACGGTATTTGAATATACATCTATATTTTTAGTAAAGCTCCAATAGAGGAATTTGGGCAGTTGCGCCGGTATCTTGGTTTTCTATTTTTAAGCTCTCTGACTTAAAAAACAGTATGAATGAATATATGTAAAGACCTTTAAAGTTGGTGGAATATTAAATAGGAGCTTGAAATGAGAACCAACTCTATTGTATTCTAGGTGCTGGGCTTGGGCTGGTCATGGCTGCAGATCTCTTAACTTTTACTTGAAATAGGCATGTTGGTAACAGATTTAGATTAAACTGTTTCATTGTAGGTTGGTTGGATGGGTTTGGTAACAGATTTAGATTTAACTGTCCCATTATTAGTTTTGTTTGCTCAAAACGCCACACAAATATTATTTAGCTGTCAAATGTGGTTAAAAAATGATTATCATCTTGTGGGTCTATAAACCAGTAATCGAAATAGGAAGACTTGGGTATTAGTCTATGTCGTTTTGGCCAACAGTCGAACATACATGTTTCAACTAAATTACGCCAACAATCAAAATGCGAAGACTCAGGTAATAGTCTATGTTGGTTTGGCCAACAGCCGAACATGCAGGTCTTCAACTGGGATGCTTGGTTGAGCCCATGTGTGGTGTTATAGATATCAACTGGGCTTAGATAGGAAGTGTTCACCACACACAAGATGTTCTAGTACTACAAAACTCCATTAGCCATTTTGTAAATAAGTTGATAGAATGTTGAAACCAATATCATCAATACTCTTGGAAAGATGAAAAGTGGTTATAAAATCAAGTAAAAGAAATTACCCAGAACCAAAAGCATGAAGCTAGCTCAAATGCATTGTCCAATTAACATGAAAAAGAAAGGCTGAATTGTCAATTAGCTTGCTCATTTTAATTTAAATTTAAGTAGCATACTTGCATATATTGTTCAACCTTTTATAGTTTGCTTGTTATATTATTCCTAGAAATTTCCAACAAGTCAAAAAGAGAATAACTAATAGCTTCTAGGAACCAGCTACAATAGAACGGAGAACACTAAGCTTTTACACTTAAAATCTAGGATCTAACGAGGAAACAGACACACAGCACCAAAATTAACCTAAACCATCGCACCAAATAGGTGGATAAAAAAAACTAAACAAATAATTGAAAGACAAACAGAGGGCCTAAAATTTTCGAACCTCTGTCCTTCCTTCTAAGACCATGTGTAGAGGGTTGAAATTTCAGGCCTCATAATGGGGCATTGTGTGACATGTGGCATCATAGTCACACATGGAGCATTGTAGGGCTTGAAATAAAAAGGGGTGTAGTGATGTGTGTGTTCTATAAATGTTGAGTGTATTTTGAGGAGTGTGTGGAGTGTATGTATATAAAGATATTAAATTTGAATTTAAAAAAAATAAAAAAATCCAACTAGTTGTTGGAAGAATCTGATTGGTGGATCGATTGCCCCTTCGAGCGTGAAAGATTTCACGCCAAAAACCCCTTTTTGCATTTCACTAGGCCGGGGGCGGTGTACACCCCAGTTATGGGTCGTAAATGCCCTTTTTCACGCCTAATTAACCCACCATTACACATGGTCTAAGGAAAATGAAAGCTAACCGCTCCGCTAAGTAGCGCCATACTCTCCAGTGTCCACCAGTTATTTTTATTGACGTTGCTATCCAAAAACCCACCTGGTCAACCGAATTTTGTTAAAATAAATAACAAATACAAAAGAAAAGACTGTGTAATCTATTTTTGTTATCATGTCAGAACACAGCACTGTCACATAGACGTGAACTCTCCGTCACTGTTTCCACCTTTAGTGTGTAATAGTTTTACAAGTTTTCATTACTCATTATCCATTAGAATAACATTTAAATGAAATAAATAAACAAAATAAAAAGAAATGAGAGGATTTGATTGGTTGAGTACTATGGGCCCCGCCACACCTCCTTCACACGTATGAACTAACTCCATCCTTTCACGCCCTCGAACACCAGTACCATACAAGTGTTTAACGCCTATCACCCATGCCACAAGGCTTAGGCGTTAGTCGGTTACGAATAGCCAAAGGGTGGCGGGTGTGCTTGCCTCCTATGTCAAATGTCATAACCTCTCTTTCCTCCACATCATCGTCACATCAACTTTCTCACTATTTTCCTTTTGCTTGTCACAACTTGCCAAATCACATAAAATATTACACGCTTCGTATGCTACAACTATTTTTAAATTAAATATAAATAATAAAGTTAACTAGAATGTGGTTGGTTGGATTTTGGGGAATGACCCACCAACACCTCCGAATGCTCGACATGGTTGGCAAACACTCAACCCACCTTGTCGCATAACCCTCTACCAATCCACACTCGCACCATGTCGAGTTGCCATGAACCTGAATTAGGGAATACCCGAAAAACCCGAAACCAAATAACCCGAAGCCGATCAACCCGAACCTTAAATGGTTTGGTTGTGGGGTCACTTTTTCCAACCAAAAACCCAAACAAATAATGTATTTTTTTATTATTGCGTTTTGGTTTAGAGTCTTTGTTGGTGTCTTAAACATTAAGTTTTAGGCCTTTTAAACATTATCATATCATATTGTATATTAGTGTTTGAATTTTGATGATATTTTTTTATATAGCATGATGAATTTTGCAAAAAAAATATTTGTTTTCATATTACATCTAAACCCGAAAACTGAATTACCTGAACCCGAATAATCCAAACCCGAACTTTAAATGGTTTGCCTATCGGGTCACTTTCCCTATAAAAAAACCGAGGAAAAAATCCGAAGAACACCCCTGGTTTTGGCAATTTGGTTGTCCTACTTCCACCGGAAATGTCCGCAGACCAGGGTATTATTATTTGTACTTTATAAACATACTACATACATTTGTTATTCGAGAATAGATCCTTGAGATTTTCCCCTTTTTTAAAAATAGTTAATCGGGAATATATACACATTTTTAATTACGTTATATTTTATCCTTGAATGTAAATCACATTCCGCTTAGTGCTTAAGTAAATTCCGTGCAATTTAAAGGAGGAATCTTAGAACGTATAACGCAATTTCGAGCTTTCTCTTGCGTTTTAACGCCTCGATCATAATTCATACCAACCCATTAACACGGTTGCCATTCGAACCGAATAACCGTTACCCACGGTTTAACCCATAAGCTTTTTTAAATATTCTTTAATCAAAACTCATAGAAAAAACCGTTACCACCACCTTGATAAATCCTACTAATATCAAATCCCCCAAAATATTATTTCTCATTAATTCCATAATAATCTGTTCAAATAACTCTTCTCCTTCCCCAATCACAAACCCTAATCCCTCAACCATCAACAATTCATCAACATGCATAACAAACCACCGTTCATGAAGACCGACTTAGAGTCTGGACCAACCGGAACACTATACCCGACGATGTCGGAGTCGCCGGAACTCCGGTGGTCGTTTATTCGTAAGATATACTCCATCGTTGCCGTACAGTTGCTTCTAACCGTGGCTGTTGGTGCTGTTGTTGTCTCTGTTCATCCTATTGTTACTTTCTTAACCACTACTACTGGTGGATTGGCTTGTTATATCATTCTCCTTATCACACCGTTTATTAGTAAGTTATAGTCACTTATGTAATCAATTTCGTTTTATTTGTAATATTATCGTTTATATTATGTTCTGATTGATGATAATTTTTTATTTATATGCAGCATTTGTGTTTTGATTGATTTTATTAATTATATGTTTGTTTATAACTTTATATTGATGTGTTTGATTATTATTGATGTACAGCCTTATGTCCGTTGTATTATTATCACCAGCGTCATCCTGTCAACTATGTGCTTCTAGGGATTTTTACCGTCTCTCTTGCGTTTTCCGTTGGTTTGACATGCGCTTTCACTAGCGGTAAGCCGACTCTCCGTTAATTCATGTTTTTCGGTCTCATTAATCGATAGAACAAATTGCTACGGTTTAGAAAAACAGAAACGAGCCTCGAGGCGTTTTCACTTTGCCTCACGAGGCGTAAGCCTTGAGGCGAACTGAGGTGTAAGTCTGAGGCGGAACAAAAAAATAAATATAAAAATTATTGACAAAGAAAGTCTAAAACATTAAGAACACCGAAAAAAGAATAACTGACATACAAAGTCTAAAGCATCAAAAACAGTAAAACACACACAACCCCATGAGGCGCACCTGAGGCACAATTTCTTAGTGCCTTGGCCCTTCGAGGCGCACTTACAAAATAACCCCATGAGGCGCTGCCTCATAAATGTACTCTCAGCAGGCGCGCGCCTCAGCCGTTTTCTTAAACTACGCGCATTTCTCAATTTATTTGGGAATATTGCAGGTAAAGTGATACTTGAAGCAGCAATTTTGACAGCAGTGGTGGTTGTGAGTCTCACTTTATTCACATTTTGGGCTGCCAAGAAAGGTTATGACTTCAATTTCTTGGGCCCGTTCTTGTTCGGTGCACTTATGGTGCTTCTCGTCTTCGGCCTCATTCAGGTTCGCTGGTTATCCTCTTCTTTACATTTGCACCATAAGTGTAGTTTCTTTATTCCATTTTTTTTTTATAAATTCTGTGTTAATTTTTGTTGTTGCAGATATTCTTTCCTTTGGGTAAAATTTCGGTTATGATATATGGGTGTTTGGCTGCCTTAATCTTCTGTGGATACATAGTGTATGACACTGATAATCTGATCAAACGGTACACGTATGATGAGTACATTTGGGCTGCTGTTGCTTTGTATCTTGATATCCTCAATCTTTTTATGGCGTTGCTTACCATCTTCAGTGCTGCTGATAGTTGAAAGTTGTTGACATATGCTAATACTTGCACGCATCGTTTTGTACTTTTGTTCGAGTATATGAATAAACGTAACACTTGATATATACTAATTGGTCGCATTTGGAACGTATATATCTAACATGATTTACATAGACATCATATAGCCATATGTTATTTACGTATATCCTAGTTGGGCTTAATTTCAGGGCCCAAACCTAAACAAGTTCCACATATTGGGCCTTGATGGGTTCTAAACTTTAAGCCCCCTTCTTTATAGAGGAAGGAGTCTGAGATCCACTGCAAGTAGAGGTGTACAACCGGTTCGGATCCTAAACCGACTTTGGATCCAATCCGGCCATTTGAAGCCGGTTTGACCATATACAATATGATTCTTGTTTTTGAAAGCGGTTTGGGAGAACAAATAGCTAACTAATATGTTGAAACCAGTTTTCAAACCGATCTGATACGATCCATTATGGTTTTCTCTAGAAACCGTTTTACCTGCCGTCCACTTGTAAAAGTTGTTGGTTTTAATGGAAGATAGCAAAATCATGACTTTTTAAAAAAAACCCCGATTTTCTTGTGGTTATTTATATATTACAGCTCGAATTCAAGCTCAACAAATGACTAGATTCACAAGTGCTTCAATATGTACCAAACCACCTAAAATAGATAAGTTGTGGATGAACAATAATAATAAACACCCAACATTTTAGTTACATCACATGGCCCGTCTTTCCACTTTCTTCACCTTCCCCCATTTAAATGTTCCAGCCACATATTTAAACTCATATACCGTTTTGTATTTACATAAAATAGTTGTATAAAAATGAATTGACGTATGATGGGTCTCACTCGAAAGTCAACTTCACTACTTTTTGCAGATACATGGTCCACAATTCATTTCAATATATGGATCGTCCAACACCGCCCCCACATCCTCGGCTCATGCAAATCGTCTAAAATGGGACGTTTGAGATGGACCTTGGTATTTGTATGTTGTATACGATTATGTTATTTTTTAAGGGAGAAGACTAGCCAAGGACCCGATTATCTGACCCCGGACTCGTCTCAAATGTGTCAAGTTCATGTTCAGTTGTCATCCTAAAAAAAATGTTGGCTCTGCCATTCTACATATCAAGAATTTATAAGAGGATGCATATCAAGTCTCATTATCGGATGATTTAAAAAGCCTAAAGGTCTTTAGCCTAACCTTTAAACATACATATCCGGTCAACATCATCACATGGCATGGGTCATGATCCTAGAACTATTATTTGGTTGAAGATGGGACCAAAAATAATTAAGGAATTCTTATTGTTTATTTTAATTTTCGAGAAAGGAAAAGAATGATCAGAATATGACAAGACCTAGAGTTTTTTGGAATGTTATAAGAATTTGGAACTTGGTTGTCAATTGTCATCATGCAAGCCCAAAGTTGTCAAGATGTTAGACTAAAGTTAATGCAAGAATAAAAGATAATATATTATTAAGGAAAAAAAATCCCAAATACTATATATTTTTGTTATGTAAAAGGTATTTCAAGTGTAATTTAGATGTCGTATAAACAATTTAATATTTTAGAAATCAATAAGCTTTTACACACTTGTATCATAGAAATGCATTTATTATTGGAAACTAAAAAGTTAATAAATAACTATAATAAGTAGCTTTTCATTATTTTTGTGGCCAAATCAGCGGTGTTTTGAAACTCGGACTGGACCGGGGCATAGACCGGTTTGGGTATTGAACTGGGGTCGCATTGAATCAGAAGTTGGAGCGGGGAATATGTGGTTGGATCAGGAAACCAGCTGGTCAAACCGGTTTCTAAAAGCGGTTGGACTTGTTTTTGAAAATATTGCAAATGAGTTACAGTCGAGATATTATTTTGTAAAGGAGTATTTTATTTAAATAATCTCAACTATCAGCTATTGATCGCCACCAATCCCAGCTTTATAAATCCGTGCTAAAGGTCCCATATTTTAACTTATTTTCCCTCGTCGGTCCCATATTAACTGAAAGTTAACTCAACTAGTTTTTGTCTACGTGGACTGCTTATATGGCAAAGAAGTCCAATTTGCTGACTAAACTGCTTATGTAGTTATGTGGCTAAAAAGTCAAACTTTGATGATCTAGACTGCTTATGTGACAAAGTTTTGATGATGCATATTATTTGTGTTGCAGTTTATGTCAACAAAAGTAACTGCGTTAACTTCTAGATATTATGGGAGCACTGAAGAAAAATTGGTTAAAAGTTGGGACTGTCAGCAATGCTTTTTAAATTTTTTTTTTGAACGGCCAACAAATTGGAATCACTCACGGAACACTGGAGTATCATCGTGCCACCAGTGTTGCCACGCGATCATATTCCACCACCAAGTCACCAATTCAGGAGGAAACTCATAATTATGAGAAAACCCCCCTTTGTGAGATTCGAACCCAGGACCACATGGCCCCTAAGTCTTATCTCACCACCAAGATACCACTAGGCTATAATGCCTTGGGTGCTTTTTAAAATTAAGACTAGTGACAACCAATAATTGATAGTTGAGATTATTTAAATTTAATACTTCTGTAAAATACATTACTTCTGTAAATTTAATATTCAGCATGGGGTAACTAAGTTATGTCTTTAACTAATTTTGTCTTTTCATTTAAAGAAAAGAAAAAGGTCACGACCAAGAAGTTTGGTGAATTTTGCCCCCAAAAAATAAAAATGAACGGAATCTATCAAGGTTTGATGTGTTCATATGTTGTAGTAGTATAAATTTATGAATATTAAATTCTGTATGGATAGATTATATGATTTTAAAGATTAAAGATAAAAGACTAGGATTTACGCATTTTTGTAAAGTATGAATATATAGAAAGAAATTTAGTAATTTTTTTAGCTCAAGAGTCCGTGTTTGTAGCAAGTTATAATATGTTGGGTTTGTGTTCACGTATGTGACATGATTTTTGTTATTCGTGCATGTCGTGTTCTAGTTCGTGTAAGATTTCCAGGTTTGTGACGGGTTCAAGCCATCAACTTGGGAACACGTGCCATATTAAACATGGTTACAACGTTATTTGATGGTTTGATTTCCGGTTAAAATGTTTTCTCCAAGTGCATCACAATACTTTGTATATCATTAGCCGTTAAAAAACATAGCTCACAATAGGAATTGAAAATCATTGTTGTTGTAAGATAATTAGATAAATTGTCCCCCATATTTGAAGCGTAACACACTTGCTTATGTTATTTCTTTCATCATTCATAAAATTTAAATTATTTCAAATTGATTGAATCTTAAAATCTAATTAATTTAAATTTCATTTCTATATGATGGGGATTGACAATAAGTTTCAAATTGATATAGTCCGTCAAATCTAAACTTGAAGAGTTATCCTTAAATTTCAACTTTCAAGTTATATATGATATCAATTAAGGGTTTTACTCATCACCTCTTGGTCTAGTGGTATGATGTCCTCCTTACAAATGTGAGGTTGTGGGTTCAAATCCTTGCAAATGCAAGATTAGGTGAAAATAAGATGGTATAAATATTTGCCGTTAAAAAAAAATCAATTAAGGGTTTTAATCACCAAGAAATGTATCATACCGGTACATTTAATATTAATTTGGATAAGAGAGAATACATAAATACTAGAAATAACGTGTCATTACTTATATGTTGTTTGTTTGTGGCCCAATAAGTATTACCCGAGGATATTTATTCAGTAAATATATATATATATTTTTTTTGTTTATATTTATTTGGAACACCAAAACAAACCAAGTTGACGATCAACAAGGGCTTTATAACAAGTGTTTATTGAAATTGTGGGCGTAGCTACATGATTCAAAAACATCAAGGAGAAGCATATAGCGGTTCAAGCACACAAGCAAAAAATTAGACGGTGGAATTCATATGCGATCACTTGGACAAGACATCTTTATGAATTATGACCGATGTCTGACTGTGTGTTTATTTTTTTTTTGGAATGTGTAGATCAGTTGGAAACCCATTAGCTTGCTTCAACCCTTTTTTTGCGGAAGTCAAGCCACCCGGGTTTGAATCGGCACCCCACCGAAGCAGAGCTGGAATAACACATCCATAGGCCACACCCACATGGGGCAATTTATGCCACCAGTGAGATTCGAACTCGGGACCCCGTGCGGGAACCTCCCTAGGGAGTAAACCCTCACATCTTCAACCAGCTGGGCTGGAATCACGGGACAACTGTGTGTTTATTTTGATAAGATATTGATTCAAGTACATGTAAAATAACAATCAAAATGTAATACTTAATGTTTTAAAACGGTTGGTCTTTATCTTTTAAAGCAATTATAAGCAATGACCATTCATTCTACCGTTATGCAACATGTTTCGTGACAAATCATTTATCAACAACAATGAAACTATATCACAAATCAGTTACCCAATTAGTGATCCTGAATCTGGCCAACTGATTGGCTAACGACAAAGTTATGGCAACTACAAAAGTAAGATAGAATGGGTGGGGTTTCAAGTCACTCAAATGTCATATTTGGTCTAAATATGTCCACATAAATAGTCAAGATCATGAAGTGTGTGTATGGGTGCTTTAGACCCTTGTTGACCACCTCCTCTTCATCGATTATGAAAGAATTGCCAACTAAAAGAATGCAAACTTATTTAATCATTTTTTGAAATATATAAGGACGTGTTATAAAGTTTTTTTTGTCACATGTGTTGCTCGTTAGTTCATGTCTAGTTGTTTTCTTTCTGTCAAAAATAAAAAATGTTCGAGCATTCGTCAATTTTATAACAATTCACTGAGAAAATACAATTACAAACACAAATTGTGTTTTGAATATGCAACATTATGTATAATATCTCAGAAAAAAAAATACTTTATTTATTCGTAATTGTCGTTTGAGGTTGAAACACATATGCAAGAATATGCCTTTAGTTCTTTTAAATTATATTTTAATGTTGATGCTTCTCAAACAACAAACTAGTATATGCGTCTTCATGATGCGACGTGTTTGCGTATTTCATTAATCAATTTTGCGTGTCAACACGTCATGTTTAAATGTTGAAAAAAATAACATTATCAAAACTTTAAATAAATAAAAAATTTAATAGAAACAGTTGTAAAAAAGAGAGTTTTAGAAGAAAAAAAAATCAAAGCTTAATCAGCTCAAAGGAAGCTAACGTCAAACTAACCATGTTGTTTACGTTTCCGATTTAAATTGTATATGTATAGAACACTTTTTAAGAATTGTTGCATAAATCGTTTACAAAGTTAGAGGGGTACTTTTAATACTATAGAAAAATTTCACGTAGAATGGGTTACATGTTAAAAGAAAAGTTAGAAAGTATAAGGGCCTTATATGTCAAGTTACAAAGCAGGAGTGTGTAATTTTTATCAATTTAGAAAGTTGTTTTCTGTCATGTTACAAATTTGAGGCTTTTGTCATTTTTAAGAATTGGTCTGTGCACCGACCTTTCAAAACAATATTATATCAATATAACTAGATTATACCCCGGGAACGTCCCAGGGTTGAGAAATCTAATATGACATATTAATTTTACATATGAAATAGAATGATTTGTTTTACAGTTACATGTAAGAAAGATTCGTGTAGCACCTAACGTAAAGCAATTAAAAATGTATCTCTAATGTTAACGTCTAACCTTAAACAATGTATAACTCGAATATTAATATCTAACATAAAACAATGTATAACTCCAATGCTAACGCATGTTGAAAATAGAATTCATATTTACTGATTTGAACATAATTAATGACTTACCTATACACGATTAATGATTTACCTGAACACTTTGTGTTTTTTTTCTGTATAAACAAACCTCACAAAAAATAGTTGTTTTTTTCTCCGTTTTTTATATAGTACTATGGTACTCGTTGGAAAGATAATAAAACGCTCATTAATTTGGTGTAATTTTTTTCTTTAAAAAATCTTGTATATAAAAGATATTAACTTTTAAAAATTATGGGATGAAACATAAAAGGGAAAAATCCAGTTTTATTTTTAAATTTTTTTTCCTAAAATATCTCAATGCCACATGGGATGACACATGGCACACTCAAGGAGAAGAATGTCTCTTTGAGTGCCATGTCATTAAAATGACTTTGGTTTATTATATGTATAGATTTATATAGCTCATCGAATATGATACGCACGTATATACATACATGCCGGTTTTTGTTAAAAGATAATTTTCCAATGCAAAAAACCACATGTTTATAATCACATAACATATGTATATAACTAGTTTTATACCCGCCGCGCGTTGCCGCGGCAGGGCAAGCGGATACTCGGCTTTGACCTAGTGGAAATGAAAAGCATTACGTATGAGCTTCTTTTATCAACACTTTGGAAAATTTAGACACACATGGTTTTTGTTTAGGCAATGAAGCTAAATATGTAGTAATAAAGTAATAACTAAGTGTCTATAAATGAGTACTGCTCACTATATAAATGCTTTTTCATTTGAGAGATCAGAATCTACCTCACTTTTTCTTTGTTTGTCTCTCTCTCTCTAAAAGCACTATTTGCTTTCTTTGACTGCCAAAAAAATCCAACCACATGCAACCACCACATGTCACAACTCACAACCACCACCACTAGCCCCCTACAAATGATCTCTGAAGTCACGCCATGTTCAGTCTCAAAGAGTCAAATTCAGATATTCCTTCCTAGATTTTAAAGAAGCGATTTAATTTATAAACTGCAGTTGTCCGAGGATGACGTACGTCACCCGGATGGCGCGGTGGTGCTAGTGAACCTCCTTGCCAATACTTACCGGCGGTACACTGCCGGCATGTAGTAGCCGGCACAGCCATCCCCATCGCAAAACAACAACATGCATCAGTTGATCTACCTTGCAGAACCCACAACTGTTACCAGATATGAGTTCGATACCCATTTCCGCAGCTCCGCCGTCTGTTCAGCTGTACGTCCTGAATTCTATTATCTGAAGTTGAAGAACAGGGCGACGGTGGTTGTGATAGTTGTTTGAATCGGAGACCGACGAAAGGGTTTAACAGAGGAGAAGCGTTGGTCGCTAGTTATTGTTTGGGTGCCAGGACGTCTTCACCGGAGATGACAGTTGATGACCGGAGATGTTTAGAAAGAGGTGCGCAATAAATACTTGTGCGTGACGTCGGCTGACGTAGACCATGATGAAACCGTGCTTTAAAAACTTGTATCGAGCGAAACAGTCATATGCCCTCACAGCCGACCTTCCTATTTAATGCTATGTATAATAACACATAGTTATATGCTTACTACATCATCTTTAATATAGTTTAAAACATAACTAGATTATACCCCGGGAACGTCCCGAGGTTGAAAAATCTAATATTAGTAAACAAATGAAAAGACAAAATAACTTAAACATAACACTTATGGTTACCTGAATCCTGCAATGTACCACAAAATTTTGAAAATAATAATCCCCAAATCACGTGTCATTTGCATACCTGCAAGAGAACCCAATCACATTCGACTTCCTTCCTATAAGCAAACATGCTGAATCGTAAGAATTTGGCTCTTCAATACACCTGTTCAAACCTGTATATTCACGGTTTACATATATACATAACAAAACTGATCAATCAGAACAGAATCGACACATCGATATAGAACTCGATGATGATATATGATTATAATATAATATCTAGAATCAGAATCTATAGATACAAAACCTGCTTCCATCTAATTCGACATTAAATCACTTAAATTCTGAAAGATGAGCTTCAATTCAATTTTTAAAAGCTATATATATATATATATATATATATATATATATATATATAGAAACCGATGAATCGGATCATATTTTGCTTTTAAATTTGATCTCTAATCAACCAGATTTATACAGTATGTTATAGTTGAATTCATCATGTTATTAAACCAACTCTTAAGGGTTTAAATTGGCCACATGCAATATAATTGAGACTTTATCTTAGTGAAGATGTACTAACTTTTTGCATTGGAACTACTTTGAAGGAGACAGAAAAGAGTACCTGAAATTTGGTGTCCCTCTATACGAAGCTGCGATTAGATGCGACTAGAACGCTGCCAGTGCCATTCTTAAAGACAAACCAGAGTTGATAAGGTATAGTATAACTGAAAATGGGGAAATTGCGCTTCACATAGCAACATCTGCAAAAGGTGATGCTAAAGAGGTGGAAGAGTTCGTGAGAAAACTGGTAAACTTGATGGAAAAAGAAGACTTAGCACTTCAAAGTAAAACTTACAACACTGTACTCTACTTAGCAGCTGCAGCCGAAACATTGAAACAGTTAAGCTAATGCTGAAAAAGAACAACATCTTGCAGACAATCCCAGGTCCTGGTAAAATGCTGCCACTGTATGTGGCTGCCTTGTTTGGGAACTATGACGTTGTTGAATATCTTTATGCAGAATCAAACGGATTGAACGATGATTGTTGGAACCCTGAGAATCGTGGCTGGCTTCTCGAAAAATGTATTGAAACTGTTTACATATATACATAACAAAACCGATCAATCAGAACAGAATCGACACATCGATATAGAACTCGATGATGATATATGATTATAATATAATATCTAAAATCAGAATCTATAGATACAAAACCTGCTTCCGTCTAATTCGACATTAAATCACTTAAATTCTGAAAGATGAGCTTGAATTCAATTTTTAAAAGCTGTATATTTACACACACATATATATATATATAGAGAGAGAGAGAAAAACCGATGAATCAGATCATAAGCGATATCAAAATTCGATATATAACAACTCGATGATTAATGAAGAACCAAGCAATGTGAGTCAATCCACTCTAGTTTCATACATGGGACTATTAATTAGCTATAAGTTAGAAAACCCCAACTTTAATTCATGAAATTGAGTTCGAGACTCAATTAAACCATTTTTTTTTCTTAGAAATCAATTAGCTAAAATAAAGAAAACCCTAAATTTAGGCAAACCTCATTTGTATAATATGATTTAGAAGCATGAAACGTCTTGGGAGGTATGAAATTAGCAGCTGCCATTGCTAAAAATCCACATAAAAATAATCGAATAAAATAAACCTATACTATGAGACATGGATACCAAACATAAAATTGAACTAACCCTTCCTTGACGATTTAGGTCTTTCCACCCTGATTTTAAGAGAAACAGAAGAAGAGAGGGAGAGGCCATCGTGAGAGGGAGAGGAGGTTGTAAAGCTAGGGTTTTTTAGTGTGATGGTGTTTTTTTTTTAACTTATATACCACTTGCCACATGGGATAACACATGGCACACTCAAGAGGGAGAATGCCTCCTTAAGTGCCATGTCATCAAAATGGCTTTCTTTTATAATATATATAGATAAAGTACATACAAGTTATCTTCACTAAAAACAAATGTTTTGAAACTAAATTAAAATTCTAAAATCCTGTGTGGATTTTCCTTTTCCATTTCGGGTCATGTTTGTCTTTTCATCCAATTCAACTAAACAAGTCGAACACCTACCCATTTGCGACCCACCCGACCCATTTATTACAACCTATAACATGTTTACATATCGTCAACCCGGTTGGCCTAAATTACATAAATAGATAATACGAGTTGTATCGGGGTTAAACAAAATGAAACATGTACGGGTTAGGATTGATGACTTTGACGCACGTGTGTGTAGGTCGTGTTCGGTTAGAACTACCTGTCATGCGGACACGATTGACCCCTAGTTCTTTGAGCTAAATTGTACAAAAGTGGATATATTTTTCCTTGTATTTGCGGAAAATATTTATTGAAAAGGAATATTGGAATCGTCATTCAAAATCATAGTACGCAAAAGCTACAAATTCACCTAGGTTCTTGCAAAAAAGATTTGTTGTAAATAACACCATAACATAATCAATCAAGAACAATTAACCAACGATTCACAAGTTTATTGATTAAGGAACAAATACAGAAAAGGAATTGAACAAAGAAAGATTACAGCTGATTCTACCTGGTGACCTAGATCAGATTATATAAGCCCTAATCTGATTAACGAACTCAAAACAAACTGACTTCTAAAATGACACAAACAGTCCCTCTACTTTGGAACTCTTATTAAAAACTGATCAAACTAGAACATAACATTGAATAGACTTTGACATGTTGGCAGAAACACCCCCTGGACTTTATCACACCAGATTATGCCCTTTGACTTTGTTGTTTGACTCTTGATTTTGACTCATAATTCTAACAATCTCCACTTTGAGTTAACAATCAAGATTTATGCAACACCCTCAACCATCCAAACAACAAACATCATTCTTTCCACTGCTTTGATCAGAAAATCAGCTGCACACACATCAGTCTTGAACTGGACCATTTTGACCTTTCCATTTGCTATTGTTAAAACACAATCTTCTGTTTCTGCTGAATACAAACCTAACCCATGTTGTAGCTTGTCTTCCCAACTCACAACGTAATCTAAAACCTGAAAATCACAGCCTGCAATGAACCAGTCCACACTTCTGCACATTCAGCCTCCACAAAATTGACCATTTTACCCTTATCATCAATTTTGTCCTTAAACACTACCACCTTATTTCCAGGCTTTCCAATCACTATCCAAGCATCATTTTCACATAATGAACACATCTCATCATTCATTATCTTCCACCATTTGGCCCCAATCTCTTCACAAGTCAAAAGTTTCACTGCTTTCCTCCATGACTTGTCCCTTTCTTCACATCACTCTTTTTCACTAAAACAAACACTGCACACCTGAGAATCTTCCCCTATAACCTCACCAGGCTCCACCTTGATCTGAATAGACTCCACCTCACTTTCTACAGGCTCCAACTCAGTCCAAACCTTCTTTCTACATAGCGTCAACCTGCTAATTTTCACCCATGGCTTCTCAACATCTAGTTCCCATATTCTAAACACCATTACACCATAAGAATACCCTAAGAACACATAACCTCATGTTCTTGAACCAAACCTATCTTGACTAAACTGATCATACACCTTTAAGCCAAACATCATCCCTTTTCCAACCTTGGTAGCCATCACATGTGTACAATCCAAAACATGTACCCTTACCATTCTTGAAAGAACATCCACACTGGACAACAAATTAACACCCCCAGCTAGAGTCTCATCTATTGATAACCCACACAAAACACCATGACCCCTAATTGATTGAACCACCTTAGAGAACTCAACCTTGTGAGATTTTCCCATCCTACAAAACTCACAAAACTCCAAGTCAATCCCATGTAACCCATCAATACCCATCTGTTTACAGTTTTCAATCAATCCTTGTCCAAATATGTGATCAATGGTCCCTATAACATGAGGCACACTTTCTGGTATCACATGACCATCAAGAACATCGACATTATTCCCTTGTCTAGTTCCTGACATCACTACCATTGATTCTTTCATAACATACACTAATGACTATACACTTCTTTTCAGATCAAGAACATACCTCACATCATGAAAATCAAGAATCATACCATTGTAAATCATGAATGTGACAACTCTAATCCCCTGAACTTCACAAGCCCTGTCATCAGCAATCTTGACCACACCAAGATTTCTATATTTCAATTCCCTTAAATACCTTGAATCCATCACCCACCTTTCAGAACAGAATCCATCACAAGTCACCACATGAACATCAGAACCATAATCTTCTGATGATCCATCTTATTGACTGTAATCATACATACTTTGTTCTCCTCTTCTTTTCTTCCATTCAGGACAATCGTTCTTCCCATCAATCTTTTCCAACTCGAACTTCATTGTTTTCACCATTGAATTGACTGATTGTTCTGAATCGAGCACAACCTTGCTCTGATACCAATTGTTGTAAATAACACGAGAACAAAATTAATCAAGAACAATGACACAACGATTCACAAGTATATTGATTAACGTACGAATACAAAAAAGGAATTGAACAAAGAAAGATTACAGGTGATTATTCTAAACGATGGCCTAGATCAGGTTATATAAGCCCTAATCTGATTAACGAACTCATAACAACCTGACTTCTAAAATGACACAAACAGTCCCTCTACTTTGGAAATCTTATTAAAGACTAATCAAACTAGAACATAACACTGAATAGACTTTGACATATTGGCAGAAACACCCCCTAGACTTTATCACACCAGATTATGCCCTTTGACTTTGTTGTTTGATTCTTGATTTTGACTCATAATTCCAACAAGAATGAAAACACTATTATTTGTAGTAATAAGCGGTTCATATATATAAATTATAAAAAAAATTAATTTTAAAAAAGGAAAAGAAAAAAAAACGAACTTTTCTGCCTCAGTTTTTTTAAGCTCTTTTTGTAATGTAACTTAAAGTTACTTAACATAAAAAGTTATACATATGAATCATGTGGAGAGTGGAAGAAGGATGTCATATTGGAATACATCCACTCGATAGATATATGCCTTTTCGGACCACTAGTCGGCTCATGGTTACATTCGACCTATACTAGTATACTCAATGTCTTCTCCACCAAAGATAGGGTAATGGTCCATTGATGTTTCATACGCGCTTTATAAGTCAACCATCGCTTCTATTTTCTTAAACTCCCATCCGTGATTGCCTTCCGTTAATCAATGATCATAATAGCAAAAGGTTATAAAAATACTAGAATGTTAATCAAACAAGATTCTTTTAAATCATGTCTTTGAAAAGGTTAGGTGATTTTGTTTGTACGTTTGAATTTGGTGAGCAAAAGAACAATTGTCTAGGGTTTCTACCCTATGATAATGCAAATGTAATTACATACTTTATAAATCTAAAGGGAATATTAGGTGAAAAGATACACTCCTCAACTTCAATAATTTAATTTCAAGAACAAGTGGAATTATATATTCAACACATAAAAACAAGGTACATGAAGAAAGGAATTGAACCTTCTTGTTGCGTAATTTGGATTAATCTTCGATTGCATAATTTATGATACCATTGTTGCTTTATTAAAGTTATCTTGTAGAGAGAGATATATTTGAAATCTTGATTTGATTTTATTCCTCTTAGGCATTCTCGTTTTACCAATTACGAATATGTGATATGAAAGTTTCTCGGATAATAATTTTAACTAGTGGAGGAAACTCATGCATTGCAACGTGAGTGTTAAAAACTTAAAATTTGAAATGCTCGGTTTCAGGGACCTGTAACTGGCCTTCACCCAGTGAAAAAAAAAAAAAACCCTCATGTCGAAACTCTAATACAAAAAACCACGTTGAAATGGAAAATCTTAGAGCTTTGATAAGCTATATATCATATTTTATAGCTTGTAAGAGAAAAGAGAGGTAAAAGGTACTAATTAAATAGCGGAACCTTGAGGCAACTTCAAAGGTTTGCATGATCGTGTTTCAATGACTTATACATTATCAAGGCTTAAAACATTTCTCCGGTTTATCTTACTACAGCAAGTATTGTGTGTGATTTGTGTTTTTTTCCCCTCTATTTCTGATGTTTTCGGCCAGACATCAGAACTCTTTTACGTGGATATGACCTAACATAACAAAAAAATGTTAGGTACGTTTTGTCATATTATATATATATATATATATATATATATATATACAGGCTGGTTAAATTAATGTAGACTTACAAAAGAATACGAAAATTCAAAATTAATTAAAATCGTTTATGTATTATTAAATCTATAAATTTGATAGTTTTGTATTTGCTCTCTTTTATTTTCTTACCTGCAATAAAATTGATATACATGTAGTTTAGAGAATTATTATTAATCTAAATACATAATAATGTTTATAATATACGAATACATATAACTTTATGCACATATCATTTCAATTCACATAAACATATCATTTCATGAGTACATCTAACTTAATATATGCACATATATATGCATACGCAAATGACCCCAGCTCAATTGCTCATTTGGTTGGAGTGAGGTAGGAACGTTTTCCTCCAATTGGGGGTTTCCTGCCTAGATACTAGGTTCGATCCCTATGAGAAGATGCGATTAAAATGCGAGCCGTGTTGAACTCGAACTCGGGGACACGCTGTTTGACGGCCATGAGGATAAACATTGAACCACACCTTAAAAAAAATACATATATGCATACACCACTTGAGATATATTCACATAAACACGCATGATGTAATTTAAATAAGCATGTTAGAATCTTGGAAATACACAAAGTTACGCATGATTTTTATTCCAATGGGTGAAAGTTATGGATGATTTTTATTAGTTGGCACTTCGAAAATTTTCCATGTCTCCCAGGTCCAGCCTGCCGACTTGATTTTGTGGTTTACCCAACTGAAGGACACCGCATGTAGCTCACCAAACAGACCGTCCAAATTCGCCTTTGTCCTTTGAAAGATTGCAGCGCTACGAGCTTTCCAAATAGTCCATGTAGTAGCAAGTACAATGATGCGTATCCACTTCCGTTTGTTTTTCGGTATATTCTCATTATTGTGTATCTTCAGCAGGTCTCAAACTGTGAATGCGTAGATAGGAGGTATTTTACACCATAAACTAATCTTGTGCCATAGCCAAGAGGCCACATAACAAGACGTCAGCAAGTGATCAGCATCTTCGTCGGTTTCGCCACATAGCTTACACTAGGCCGATCCTTGTATTATCCTTCTTCTTTGCAGCCCTTTCTTTGTAGGTAATCGTTCTTGTTCGGGCCTCCAGATAAAGATGGAAACCTTCTTTGAAACCCCTTTCACCCATTGGAATGCAAAAAAAGGAGTGGCATGGTTGTCCAAAAGTTTTCTACAGGATGAAACCGAAAACCGTCCATCCGAAGACCCAACCCAAGTCCAATTATCCCAAGAATTTGACAATAAGGTACCAGCGAGCAGTGCAGAGCACTGACGCACAACCGTCAATTCAATGTTACCACTAGGTGCTCGTTTCCAGTCCCAGCTCTAGATATGAGCAGCCACAGAAACAGATTTGTAGTTCTCGATAGCAAATAAGCAAGGGAAGCAGTGTTTGAGCGGTCCGTCACCTACCCACCAGTCCAACTAAAATCTAATATCCGATCCATCGCGCACTTTTCCTTTTATCAAAGCCGGAATATACGTGTTTATTTAACCCATGCAATACACGAGTTTTTAAAGACGTACTCCCTCCGTCCCAATTTAAATGTCCTAGTTCAAAAAACACACATTTTAAGAAATCTTTTGTTTGTATGTGGTAAAATGACAATAATATCCTCAAAAGTGGTGATTGTGTTTTGTCTTTTATGGCTAAATTGGAAATTACATTTCTATTTTTGGAAAGAGACATTTAATTTGTGGCAAACAAAAAAGGAAAGTAGGACATTTAAATTGGGACGGAGGGAGTAACTTTTTATCATTTAATATACAAAATTACATTTATTCAACCCGTATAATACATAATTAAGTTTTAATTGTAAATAATAATTCGAATATTTGTATAATTGTATATTTGTATTGTTTGTTTCGTTCTTTCAAACACTGTTATTTTTGTTCTAGTTGCTTGATACGTTAATAGAAATGGATGTTTTTTTTAATTTCCGGCCAATCGAGTCGTTTTTTGGAAAAAAAATATTTTCATTGTTACTTTTATTTATTTGTATTAGCATGAGTAGGGTTTATTTTATTTTCATTGTTAATTTTGCTCCTATATCATCATCACGTTTATTTCTCAACAATATCTTTTGGTAATTTTTATTGTAAAGGGTTAAATTTAAGACAAATTACATTATATTTGTCTATCTCGAGAAGCTCCCGGGTATAAACTAGTATGCAATACATTAATATTAATTTGTTAAATATTTATTGGTGTGAATATTGAAGCATTTAAACTAAAAACCCTAATGAACTACTATAAACACAAACGAACATATTACCGAACGTTCACGAACATAAATGAACAAACGGGATCTGTTGATGTTCGTTTACTTAACTTAATAAACAAAATTTCTTGCTTTTGTTCATTTATTTGATAAATAAATGAGTATAACGAACTTCTCAACAAACAGTTCACGAAGTGTTCGTTAAACGTTCGTTTCATTTGCAGCCATATATCCCTTAGTTCTTGCATCAACTCCCTATCATTTAAACCCTTCCAAACCCTAAAATAGGTTCAAAGTCATATACATTTATGATCTATTTCTATCCTTTTGCTTAGCTAGATAATGATCTGGCTTTTTATTGTTCCAAAGATCTGATTCGCCATCAAATCTTACGTAGGCGGACTAACGTGAGTCAACTGTGGAACCCATTACCAATAGGAGAGAAATGGCTACTGTAGGGGTGAGCCTGTGCTGTAGCCACCATGCTCCCCCATGTTCATCAACATGACCACTTTTATGTTGTGTGTCTTTTCAACATTTGTTTCCAAAAAGAAAGTCAAACAAGAAGCGACAAGAATGTATGTGAAGAAAATGCAAAAGAATAAAAGTCCAATCCCAATAAAACCTTAACTCAATTATTAACCACCATGAGAACCACTTTATTCATCATCTTGTGACTCGTGAATAGCATGTTTTTCCAACTTACTTTGAAATATAGTGATCCACTAATGCTAACTTTTCAACGACTGAAAATGAGAAGGTCAATAAACAAAACATTGATCTGAACATGTTGATAGATAAATTATTCACACATTAATATATCATGGTAATCAATTCCAACATTATATGTCAAAGAGAAAATTATTGACGTTGTAATCAGTATTCTAGACATAATTACATGTTTAATGGACATGGTAATAATGGAACAACCTTTATAAGAATATTCATTACTCTGAAATTATTGGATAATTTATCCAAATATATATATTTGACAACATACATGGGAATATATCTCTTTTGCTTTTTAAGTTGTGTGATCGAACTGTGAAACAATATAATACCATATGTAGAAAACATATTATAATTAATTATAGACAATACATATATTGTTAGACTAATTGAATAAAATTAAATAATTTGGTTGAGGTCACGTGTTAAACATTTTTCCTCTGAAAACTTTACTTGTACGTGTTTTTAGGATATGACCGTAAGATTTGTAGTTGTAGAATTGGAGATAACTGATGAGTTTGAGAATATATAGCATCAGTTTTTTTTTTTTTTTTTTTTTTTTGTTGAATCTTTCAGTGAACCGAACACGTGTGGTGTATGTGGTTTTATACATTTCACGTATGAAATTGGAGAGAGATACCACCAACTCTCGCTTCAATGAAATATTAACCATTGAATCCTACATAAGATAGGCAGCTGTTAGATTTTGAACATTCCTATATTTAGAAATATTTTAACCTCCAAGTTGTCATTAGATGTGTTGTCTTTAAAAATTCTCTCTTGTTACTGTAGGCAAAAATGAACTCCATTGAAAACTCTACCTGACATGGTTAACTCTTCATAGGGGTGTGTAATATATATACTATATAGTCATAGACATTTAGGTGTTGTTTGTTTTTGAAGAGGTAAAAGGTTTGTAGTCTGAAGACCACATCTACAGACATTTGCAGAAGAAGAGGTGGACCAAAGGTCTGCAGTCTGCAAAAAGAAGACTGTTTGTTTGTTAACGTCTGCAGCGTAACCATAACCATAACCAACCACAACCCACCATAACCCACCACAAACACCATGAACTACAACCATTTCAACAAATAAAAAAAAGAAGCGAATAAAAAAAGAAACCACTTCAACAACACTTGACAACCATAAGAATTGGATTTATTAAATTCAAAGTTATTTACTGCATTTCAACGAATAATAAAAAAAAACCAGAAGCGACGAGACGGGGGAGGAGTGACAGTGACGGGACGGGATGAGGGAGGAGCGGCGGAGGAGGAGGAGGAGGAGGAGTGGAGCAGAGGGGAGAGGAGGAGGGAAGGAGAAGAATGGAGAAGGTGAAGAAGATGAAGAAGAGAATATAATTTGAGAAGAAAAAAGAGGAGGGGTAAGGGGAGAAGAGGTGGGAAGAGGTTGGAAGACTTGTGTACATGTCTGCACCAAGAAGATGTTAGAAATGATGAAAATAAAGCACACAAAACACTCACAACGAAATACTTGAAGCTGCTTATTATTGACTGAATATTGAAGTGAATACAAAACAAGGTAAATGACTCTCCTTTATATAGGAGAGGAGTACAAACGGCTAACATGAAAATAGCAACAAACTAAACGGCTAATAGCTGAAAACTAGCTAACAACCTTTATTCAAAAGATCTAAATAATTGACCAGGAAAATAGGAACGGCACAAGACTTGGCAGCTTCACATGTGCATGTATCCATGCATACGTCCTTTGAATCACTCTTCAACACCTCCCCTTGATTCAAACTTCACTACACCCAACCTTTGTCTGAGAAGTTCAAACCTTTCACGTCCCAAAGCTTTAGTCATCATATCAGCTAGTTGATCATGAGTATTGCAGAACTCCAAAGCAATCTGTCCTTGTCCCACCATTTCTCTCACAAAATGATACTTCAACTCTATATGTTTAGACCTGCTATGCATAACTGGATTTTTACTTAAGTTGATAGCTGACCTGTTGTCACAGAATAAACAGTAGCTGTCTCTTGAGGCAAACCAAGCTCTATCAAAATCCTTCTTATCAACACTGCTTGACAAGTAGCAGTAGTAGCTGCCACATATTCTGCTTCTGTACTTGAGAGTGCCACTGTCTGCTGTTTCTTTGAACACCATGTAATGCTACCACTTTCCCAAAGTAAATACATGAGCTGAAATACTTTTTCGATCATCAACACAACTGGCCCAATCACTGTCTGTGTAGCCAATCAATTCAACCTTCTTGCCCCTCTTGTACCAAATACCATAGTCTAATGATCCTGCAACATACCTCATAATCCTCTTAGCTGCACCCCAGTGAACCTTGATGGTGATTGCATAAATCTTGACACCATTCCAACTGAGTAAGCTAAATCAGGTCTGGAATGTGTAAGATAAATAAGCCCTCCTATTAAACTTCTATATATGCTTTCATTGGCCTTTCCAGCTTGATCATCAACTTGAAACTTTTCATTCACACACATGGGAATACTGTAAGCATTGCAACCCATCATTCCAAACTTTTGTAACAGGCCCCTTGCATATTTTTCTTGAGACAGAAAAATACCATCTTCTGTTTGCTTAACCTCCAGGCCCAAAAAGAAGCTAAGAAGCCCTATATCAGTCATTTCAAACTCCACCTTCATAGTCTTTTTAAATTCATCAATCAACTTGGAACTTGAACTGGTGCATATGATGTCATCTACATAGAGACACACATAAATCATATGATTATCAGGAAACTGTTTTACATACAGTGTAGGTTCATGATGACTTCTTTGATATCCATGCTTAGCAAAATGACCATCAATCCTTGAGTACCAGGCTCTAGGAGCCTGTTTGAGTCCATACAAGGCCTTTTTCAACTTGTACACCTTGTCTTCTTGTCCCTGCACTTCAAAACCCTCAGGCTGTTGAACATAAATGTCTTCCATTCACTCTCCATTAAGGAAGGCTGATTTGACATCCAGCTGATGTAATTCCCATCCAAGTTAAGCGGCTACTGCTATAATGTTTCTTATTGTTTCAAACCTTGCAACAGGTGCAAAGGTCTCTTGATAATCCAGACCTTGTTGTGTTGTGAATACCCCTTAGCCACTAATCTGGCCTTGTGTTTCACAATCTCACCATCAGGGCCACACTTTGTCTTGAATATCCACTTCAAACCAACCAAGTTCCTTTCACTAGGCAATTTGACCAGTTCCCATGTCTTATTTCTTTCAATTGATTGAATTTTCCTCTTGCATAACAGCCCTCCATACTTCCTTTGAAACTGCATCATCAAAACAAATGGGATCTGCAACATTCAAAGCAAATTGACAAATAGTAGGATCATCATCCTCCTGCAAGGTGTTAGTTTCATAATCAGCTGTAACTCTTTTGGCTTTTGCATACACATCCTTCAAGGACTTGAGCACTGGTGAAGGTGATGAATAATTGGAAGGGCTTCCCACATTGACACTTGGTGAATCAGATGGACCTGAAGAATCTGATCCTGAGCTGCTGCTGGAACCAACATGATCACTTGATTGACTGTTTTCATTAGAAGATTGAGACTGATCAATGGTAACATCATCATACATAGCAGGAAATGGGTCAATATAATTGGCTTCATACACCTGTTTACTTTCTTTCTTTTCCCATTCCCACTGAGACTGTTCCCTCACATCAACATCCCTTCTGGTAAAGAACCTTTTGGTGGTTGGATTATAGAGCCTGTACCCATCAGTCTCATTTATATAACCAATGAAGATTGAGGGTGCAGTTCTATCATCCAACTTCCTCCTACCTTGTGATGGTTCAAGAGGATAAGCCAAACTTCCAAAGACTCTAAGATGATCCACTTTTGGTTTATACCCATACCAGGCTTGAAATGGTGTTTTATCATTAACAGCTTTAGTGAAAGCAATGTTGATGATATACACAGCAGTAGAAACACCCTCAGCCCAGAAATAATTTGGAAGTTGCTTTTGTTTTATCATGCTTCTGGTTAAACCCATGACAGTCCTGTTTTTCCTCTCTACCACTCCATTATGTTGAGGAGTGTAGGGAGGAGTAAGTTCTCTTTTAATACCATGCTGCTCACAAAATTGATTAAACTCATTGGAACAAAACTCTCATCCCCTATCAGTTTTAAATGTTTTAATTTGATACTCACTTCCTTTCTCTACCATAGCCTTAAAAATTTTGAATTTCCCAAATACTTCTGATTTATTTTTGATGAAGTACACCCAACACATCCGGTGAAGTCATCAATAAAAAGCAGATAGTAAAGACTTCCTCCTAAACTTGCTACTTGCATAGGACCACACACATCAGCATATACTAACTCTAATTTCTTTCTAGCCCTCCACAGTTTTGAATTAAAAGGTGACATGACTTGTTTTCCAAATGTAGATCCATTACATTCACCAAAGGCTTTAACTCTAGGCATACCCAAAACCATCCTTTTATCATGTAACACTTTTAAAGCATTAGAGTTGTAGTGACCATACCTTAAGTGCCAAAGATTGGACACATCATTTGCAGCTGAAACTGATTTAGTTGGGCTCACAAGAGTTGAACTTGAAACATCCAAAAGAAACATATTATTGCTGGCCACCATTATTGTCATCAAGGCTGTATCCGAATTTTTGCTCTTAATAACACATCTTCCATCATCAAACAGCAAGGAGTAACCTTTCCTCATTAACTGACCAACACTAAGTAGATTATACTCCAAACTAGGAGCATAATACACATCATCCAGTAATCTATAGCTGCCATCAGTTAATTCAATTTTGATTGTGCCTTTTCCTTCAACATTCAGGCCCTTCTTGTCTCCCAATCTTACCACCAGCTTGAATGTTGTATCAAGATTAGAAAAACTATCTTTGTTTCCTGTCATATGGTTGGAACAACCAGAATCCAAGAACCAAAGATTTGTTGATCTTGTATTAGTGCTAGCATCTGCCATAAGAGCAAACTGGTTAGTGGGCACATACATCATAAATAAATGAGGTTCCTCAACTGAATTATCATCATCCTGTCCTTCATTCTCAGCAATGTTTGCATGACTTTCATCATTGTACCAGCAGTCCTTCTTTACATGCCCAATTCTGTTACATAAATAACATTGGGGTCCTCTTCCTCTTTCACCAGATCTCCCTCTACCTCTGCCTCTTCCAAAGCTTCTACTTCTTCCTCTGGCATTTCCTGGTGAGCCCCTATTGGTGTCTTGAAACACCTGCAAGGCCTGCTCATCAGGTCTTTCTACTTTCTCTTGTCCCCCTACTATTGATTCTTTGTTCCTGTGACTGCAAGGAACCCATCAGCTTAACAGGAGTAAGGGTAGAAAGATCATGAGACACTTCAATGGAAGGGACTACATAGTCAAACATGGCTGTTAGACTCCTAAGAATCTTTTCAACCACAGTTCGATCTGCAATAGTCTCTCCATAAGCCCTTTGCTGACTAACTATACCCATTACTCTTGAAAAATAATCACCAATAGTTTCATTTTCTTTCATGATTAGGTTCTCAAAGTTCCTTCTTAGACCCTGAAGCTTTACTGATTTCACCTGAGTATCCCCCTGGAACTCCATCTTCAATATTTCCCATGTTTCTTTGGCAGAGGTCGCAGCATCAATTCTTGAAAACAACTGATCATGGACTGCTTGTTGAATGACAGCCATGGCATATGCATCCTTCCTTTTGTTGTTCCTCAGTTTTGTTTGGTCTTCTTCTGCTTCATTCACACCAGTCTCAACCAATTCCCATAGATCTCTTGATCTAAGGATGGTCTTCACACGAATGCTCCAGTACTCATACCCTTCTCCCTTAAACACAGGGATTGGAGTCTGAGCAATTTGCAGACCATTGCATCTGATCAGTACTCATGATTGAATTGGATTGACACACGTTTGTTAACTAGCAAAACAAGTATAGAGAGCACAAACGTGGCTCTGATACCACTCTGATGGAAATAAAGCACACAAAACACTCACAACGAAATACTTGAAGCTGCTTATTATTGACTGAATATTGAAGTGAATACAAAACAAGGTAAATGACTCTCCTTTATATAGGAAGAGGAGTACAAACGGCTAACATGAAAATAGCAACAAACTAAACGGCTAATAGCTGAAAACTAGCTAACAACCTTTATTCAAAAGATCTAAATAATTAACCAGGAAAATAGGAACGGCACAAGACTTGGCAGCTTCACATGTGCATGTATCCATGCATACGTCCTTTGAATCACTCTTCAACAAGAAAGACATTTTTTAGTGAAACGTCTTCCAAAAAACAAACAATCTACAGACCCCAAACGTCTACGCGGCGCAGACAAAAGAGGTCAGAAGTACTTCTGAGCTAAAAACAAACACCACCTTACTTTTACCATTTAAACAATTATGGTAGATCTTAGAAACAGTGGGTGATGATGTGGATACCTAAACACCCACATTTAAACATATTCAAGAAACCATGACGTTGCTCTTGATTAACACAATAACCATGTCGTTGCTTTTGATTAACACAACATTTGTCTGATTGTAGTTTTTAACCGTAAACTTTTATTACATATACAATAACTTTTAAACTAAAAATCATCATCTATTCTTGTTTGACAATTATTTTGGTTTTGCTAATGACCGAGTCAGTCATGAATGGGATGATGCCTATCCTTTTATTTAAGTTTGAATATGTTAGTCAAATTTTCATGTATTATTTTTAGTATAAGTTAATAAGTTATTTAATTGTTGTACTTTTAAACTAAAAGTCATCATGTATTCTTGTTTGACAATTATTTTGGTTTTCCTAATGGCCTAGTCAGTCACGAATGGGACGATGCATATTTCTTTTATTTGAGTTTGAATATGTTAGTCAAATTTTTATGTATAATTTTTAGTACAAGTTAATAAGTTTTTTACAAGCTTTTATAAAATAGTATTGTATTATAAATATAAATGCTAGATGTAATAACACTACATTATTGTTTATCATTTATTACACTACATTATTAAATGCTAAAATGTATAGGGACAATATTGTAAATGACAAATTATTTATGCATTAACACTTGTACCAAATGCAAAAACAATGTTTTAATGTGTCTTAAAATTAAATGAAAATTACTATCTTACCCATCTAGAACCCATTATATAGTAGTAAGAAGTATAGATATAGATAGTATAGATATAGATATAGATATAGATACTTGGCATGGGTATTCTAAACTTTCTTTGCATGTTTGTGATCTGTAGGTTCTACGACTATTTTTCGTTAAATGAAATAAAATGTTAGAAAACCTGAAAGGTTGAGGTTCATAATTTTAATCGGATATTAGTTATGATACCCGCCGCAACGCGCGGCGCATTTCCACTAGTATATAACAATTAGAGTAGGATTGCTCGCATGCCATTGGTTGGTTTGACGGTGACCAATGGTGTCTAGCCACATGGCAAGGTTGATTCGAGTTTGTCTATGTTTTACGTCATGTGGCGGTATAAATTCACGTTTTTGTTTTTGATTTTTCCTGATTTCGGTTATAGTTTGCTATTTAGCACAGTTTTATGACCCACATCCCTGCAACCTGGAGGTTAAGCACTAGCTAACATGTTTTTTTTTAGAGTTATTAGGAATTGCACCCTCTACAATTCCATTAGAAGGAATGTCACTTCCTTCTCACACAGGTTTGTACGTTTAGCCCCATATTATTGTTTGTTATCAAAATGTAGTTCAAAGCGTACTAACACCCTCACATAATTTACGAAATGTATGTATGCTTTATTCAGCTAGGTTAGCTTTTGTTTATATAAACTCTTTAGTTAGCTTTAGTCATTTCACAACTTGCTCTGCTTCAGCCCTAATAATCGAATCCAAAACAATATTTATATATGCCTCCATAAAATCAATAAATATAATCTAAATCGATTGTCATGATGTATGCATGTTTTTAGCACCTAGAATATCCGCTAAGACATGCAATCTAAATTTTTCAATTTTACTCAAGCTATACCTCTTATGTCTTTTGTGCCCTGTTTCTTAGAGAAAGTGATGAACCGGACCACCTCACCTATAAGGAAAATCCGGCATCTGACTTAACCACAAAGTAAATTGCTTTGGGCGAGTCTACAACTCATGGCCTTCCATACAGAAAGTTATGGACTACTGTTGGAAAGTCATCCGCATATATATTAT
>JAUTDX010002118.1:0-64496 GCA_030844895.1 Ambrosia x helenae
TTTTTTTTATTTAATGAAAAGAAGTATTTCTATGATATATTTTATAAAAAAATAAAAATATAAATATTGTTTCAAGTAGGTTAATTATCTTATTTGTACACATGTAAGATGAGTTAATAAAATTTTGATTTATTGATACTATAACAAAATTATAATTTTTTCTAATTTCTGGCATTTTATATATCATATATGACCCTTTCATTTTTGAACGAATATTGAAAAAATCGATCCCCGTGCTTTCGACAACTCGACAAGTCTTGTGGTACACTCAGAAATGGCTCCACACTCGTGCACTATAATAATCATAACAATAATAATAATAATATGAAGCCTAACAAACTTTTTAACAATCTCTTCCATAACTTCCAGCTACTGCACTATATGGAAGAAGGATTGATACTCAAGCAAACAGATTACAGATTAACATGGCCCGTGTTAACAGAGGAGATGAAGAGGTTAGGATATATAGCAGGCCCAATGGTGGCAGTAACTCTGTCACAGTACTTGTTGCAGGTTATCTCCGTCATGATGGTTGGTCATCTCGGTGAACTTTCCCTCTCTAGCACCTCCATTGCTATCTCCATCTCCATCGTCACTGGTTTTAGCCTACTTGTTAGTCCTCTATTTTATAAACTACTGCCTTGGGTGTTTATGGTTTTTGTAGGAGCGGTAAAACCTCTCAAACTGGTTATTGGTTTGTTTCACGGTCAGTTTTTTACTTTTTTTTCATTTAAACTTTCAGTGTTTTAAAATTTTTGAATCGTAGTAAACGGTTTGGTTTTGGTTTATACCTAAAACCGCCTCTATAATGCTGGGCTGGACTGTAAAATTTAAGGATATTTTAATTTTTAAATATCTTATGTTACTTGTAATAGTTGTATTTAACCATTTGTATTTTATAGTTTATTTTCATAAACAATAGAACTGGGCCTAATATTTAAATGCAAATGCAGCCCACACTACAAGCCACTCAAAATCAATTTTTTTTTTTCTTTTTTTTTCTTGAGTTCATCTAAGTTTTAGTAAGTTTTATGAGTTAGAATGCCATTTTTTAAAGTTTACATATACTTAATAAAGTTATTTTACGGGAAAACTTAAAATCGATATAGTAGATGGGTTGTCTGCCCGTCTACCTCGCTATTTTGATGTAATGTTCGTTGTTATGTAATGAAAGTTTGGTTTTGAATAGATAGGCTGAATTATATGAAAAGATGTATTTTATATTTTTTTTGAAGGGCAACTTTCATTAAAAACACCGGATTCTCCAAGAGGAGAAAACCGAAAAAACCAAGCGAGTTACATTACATCAAAGGAAAACAATTGCCAATCCTTCCAACCCGCCCTTTTAAAGTGCCCTCTATTATTGTACCAAAGGAAGCTTAGAGATTTAATGTCCGCAATCACTTTGGGGATGACCACATTAGCTGCTTGGAAAATTCTCTCATTCCTAGTGACCCAGATCCGCCAACACGTAATCATAAGAATGCCCATAATGATCTCTTTCCTGGCCGAAGGCAGCCCCAAATGCGCCACCACCGTCTGAACATCATGAACAGAAAATAGAAACAGGGGAGGGATTCTGCACCAATGAGAGATACCTTGCCATATACCATCCGAAATGCGACAACCTGCGAATATGTGATCGACAGACTCTTCCGCTTCTTCACACAAAGCGCATAAGGTATTCCCAACTTGGATGTTCCTTTTAGACAACGCTTCCTTCGTGGGAATCCGATCTATCCAAGCACGCCACATGAATATGTTACACTTAGCCGGGATCCACTTACACCAACGCATCGCCTCGACATTCTCTGCAAGCCGGCTTTTTATCATCCAGTCCTTGACGTCTTTAACATTAGCATTTTGCAGACTTGTGTTGTTCCAGCACCACGAATCCGAGTTATTATCTAGCGCCACTCCAGCGACCATACGCGAACACAGAACCAACTGCTGCATCTGCTGAATCGTATGAGGGTATTGTCTCCAATCCCACTGCATGACTCCAGCCAAAGCCCCTTGACCCATTCTCTCCACAACAGTGCATTTTTTGTTCTTTTCCAGCCGAAACAGGTCCGGAAACAAAAGATAAAGAGGAATGCGATTTACCCACGGGTCAATCCAAAACTTAAGATCACACCCATTACCAATCTGTCCTTGGAGAAGACCGCTGAAACTCGACCCGTTGACATGTGTTCGGCTCCCACATCTAACAATACTCGACCAAACTCCCCGTAAATTCGAGTTGCAATGGATAGACTGGACCTTTCTAGAGGAACCGTGGATAGCATCGATAGCTCTCCTCCAAAGCGCCTTAGGCTCCAAACGATACCTCCAAAGCCATTTAACCAGTAAAGCATTGTTCGACTCTTCCAGATTGGATAAACCAAGTCCTCCGTTCTCTTTTGGTCTAGTTAAAACCTCCCATTTTACCCAATGCATCTTGTTCACATCCGTGTTGCCTCCCCATAAGAATTTTTTTATCAACACCTCCAACTTATTCTTTACCGCCACCGGAGCTTTAAATAACGAAAAGTAATAAACCGGGATGCTTTCCAACACGGACTTAATAAGCACAACCCTACCGGCTATAGATAAAACTTTCGCCTTCCATTTAGAAAGGCGTTTCCTGAACACTTCTATCACAGGATCCCAACTAGATATACGATTCATATTGGCGCCTAATTGAATGCCGAGGTACTTGAAAGGATACCCCCCCGTCGAACAGCTCAACTAGATGTATTTTATATATTAAGACAGGTTCTTTATTTGTTTTGTTTTGTTTTGTGTATTATATAAGGGCCCAATAAATGCTAAACCGGAACCAAATCGTTTGTAACGCTCCAGTTTGGTTTGGCTTTATTTTCAACGGATTGTTTTTGGTTTTTGATAGTAAAAAAATGTTATTAATGGTTTCGCTCATGGTTTGATCTATAAACAATCAAAACAGGACCGTAAACACCACTAAGATAAAGGTACCCAATCTTTTAAACATACCCGAATGTGAATCGAATATAAATATTATTTTTTCGTTTGGTTTCGACAGTCGGGAATGTCTAGTGCACTAGAAACTTTATGTGGACAAGCTTATGGAGCTAAACAATACACAAAAGTTGGAACATTAACATACACTGCTATTTTCTCACTATTAATTGTTTGCATTCCTCTTGCAAGCCTTTGGACATACACAGGATCATTACTCATACTTATGGGTCAAAACTCTTTGATTTCACATGAAGCTGGAACATACATCACCTACCTTATTCCTGCACTTTTTGCATATGCAATTCTTCAACCACTTGTTAGATATTTCCAAATGCAAAGCATGTTGTTACCCATGCTTGCCAGCTCAGCAGTTGCTTTATGTGTACACATTATTCTTTGTTGGGCTCTTGTGTATAAAACTGGATTTGGAAACATTGGAGCAGCAGTGTCAATGGGGGTTGCCTTGTGGTCAAACGTTGTTTTTCTCGTGTTGTATATGAAGTACTCCCCTTCGTGTGCGAAAACGCGTTCTCCAATCTCAGTTGAAGTGTTTCGTGGGATGAAACAGTTCTTTAGCTTGCTATCCCGTCGGCTGTCATGATTTGGTAAGTAGTTTATCACTTTATCTCATCAAATTAAATTAATTACATATGTTGAAATTTTTTTGTGAACTTTTAACATTTGCAGCGTCGAATGGTGGTCCTTCGAGTTACTTGTATTGCTTTCTGGGCTTCTGCCGAATCCAGAGCTTGAAACTTCAGTTCTTTCGATTTGGTATGGTATCATTTGTGACCATTATATAAAATGCTCAAATGTTTTGGGACAAATAATAATAATAATGATTTCAATTTGTGAATTTGTTGGGCAGTCTCAACACTATTGATACACTTTATGCCATCACATATGGATTTGCTGCTGCTGTAAGGTTTGTACAAATTCCAATATTTAATCATCTATCAATATTTTCGGAAAAAATATAAACAAATTCCGTATATTTATAGAACCTACACATATTGTAGCTTTATCTTTTGGCTACACAAGGTACCTTTTGTTGTCAATAAATTCATTTAATCTACAATATACACTCTTCGAGTCACATTGCGTGGGTAAAAAACAAAAGGTTTGATTGTAAAAGGTAAATGTTTTAAAAAATATAAACCATTAAGAAACAATTTAAGTTTATTCTCTTTGTTCTCGCAATAATTTAGTACTCTGAAATGAACCTTGCTCATATAGTGCTTATGGTATGGTTTATTTTTCAGCACAAGAGTCTCGAATGAACTTGGAGCAGGGAATGCAAGAGGGGCGCGCGTGGCGGTTAATGCCATCATGATCCTTGCAGTTGTTGAGACAACTATAGTCAGCATGATTGTGTTTTTCAACAGGCACATTTTCGGGTACATTTTCACAAACGAAAAAGAAGTTGTCGATTATGTAACAAAAATCACGCCTCTTCTATGTATAAACATCATAATGGATAGTCTACAAGGAAACTTTTCAGGTAATATTACTCATTTACCTCATTGTATGTTTCTCTTTACTGCACACAAATTATACAATGACATTCAATATAGAAAGGTTGCATGGTTGTTAATGAAATAGGCGTTGCAAGGGGTGTGGGATGGCAAAATTTAGGGGCGTACGTGAATCTTTCTGCTTTTTATCTTGTCGGAATCCCAGTTGGTGGTTATTTAGGTTTTTGCACCACACTGAGAGGAGAAGGCTTGTGGATCGGAATACTGGTTGGTGTCGTCATTCAAGTTATTCTACTTTCAGTTGTTACATTTTGTACAGATTATGAAAAACAGGTATTGCCTTTGCTTTCGTTTCCTTTTAATTTTCCTTCCGATGAATAAATAAACACAACCTTCAAGGAAATAACCGACGACACAAAAAATGAAAGAAATAACTATGAGTCAAATATTTATTTTAGGGACTGGTAGTTTGTTTGTCTCATATAAAGTTGATACAATATAACAGGTTAGGGTCAACACAAGCATTTTTTGGTACAAATAGGTTTGTGTTTATTTAACCAGAAATACTTTTTTCCGTAACTGTTTAATGAATAATTTGTGTAAAATATGATAACATTATTTTGGGATTGTTTGCATTGAAAAGTAATTTTTCCTTTTCCGTATTATTTTTAGTTTTATCCGAGTCAAGTATAATCCAAATGAAATGAGTCGAAAATGTTATTATGGGTAATTGGGTATCTGATGAAAAGGTTGTGGATGGTGCAGGCAACAAAGGCAAGGGAGAGACTATTTGAGGAAGAATGCTCAAGAGAAAATATTTTAATGTGAAGCCATGTTTTTGGTATTTAACTTATTAATGTTGTCAAAATCCATGATATCAGAACTAAAAAAGATTTTATTCAAGAACCCAAACCAAAACAATGTTTACACCCTGAATCAAAAGAAAAATACAAAGAACAAATCTCTCAAATCCTTACTGTAACTCTCTACAACTAATCACTAGTTTGTAACTGGAAAGACACACTATCTGGTTCGAGATGAATCAGATCACAACCTCACAAACCCTAGCTTTACAGAGAGAATACAAAGGAAATAAAACTAATGAACGACTAAAATCGTAACAAACACAGGAGCTCTCCTTATATAATACTCATATCAGGTTCGGGTGAAAACACACCCGAACCAAGGATCGCCGTTGATAGTGTAAAGAGAAAACACACTCTCCTTTAATCTTGACCGTCAAACTTGAGCACACTGATCGCCACATCAGCCTTGTCTCCAGCTTTGGGCCATACGACTTGGGCCACCTTTAATGCTCCTCATCTTGGGCTTCTCTTCACTCAGACCAGCCCACGAACATATCAACCCACGAACATCTTGAATCAGCCCACCTGCATATACTCAAACAAATATTCAAGACTTTTATAAAATTAATTCTATTTTGATAATATTTGAATATTTAGATTAAACCTTTATATATTTTAACACCCCTCCTTAATCTTAATATTCAAATATCTCAAAACATACACTATTCTTACTGAAACCCAAATGGGTCAAACATGCCAAGAGATCCACAAATCTCTTCATGTTGTCCAACACCCAATCCTTTGGTCATAACATCAGCAAGCTGTTTTTCAGAATTCACCTTAACAGTTTTGATGCTTCCTTTAGAGATCAATTCTCTAAGGAAAAACAAATCTATTTCGAAATGTTTTGTTTTGTCAAAGAAAACTGGATTTCCTGCTATTGAAATAGCAGCACTGCTATCACAAAACAAAACAACAGGTAACTCAACCTTTACTTGTAACTCATTCAACAGATTTATTAACCATAAAATCTCACAAGCCGTAGTACACATAGCCCTATACTCAGCCTCTGCTGATGATCTAGCAACTGTAGACTGCCTTTTGCTTTTCCATGAGATCAAATTATTACCCAGAAATATACAAAAGCCAGTCACACTTTTTCTAGTGTCAACACATTTTGCCCAATCAGAGTCTGAAAAGGCAGAGAGATTAAATGATGAACTTTTCCTGAACCAGACTCCTTTTCCAGGAGCCTTTTTTAAGTACCTTAGCAATCTCAGTGCTATCTTAAAATGCCCCTTGGTAGGTTTATGCATATGCTGACTCAAGTAGTGTACAGCATATGATATATCTGGCCTAGTATGGGCCAAATATATGAGCTTGCCTACCAATTGCTGATAACTGGTAATATTAGTTATTTCAGTGGCATTTTCAGCACAAATAGTTGTTAAGGTATAATTTGGTTCAATGGGATTATTGACTGGTTTGCAGCCAAGCATGCCATACTCAGCCAATAATTCCATACAATATTTTCTTTGAGAGAGACATATTGTATCATCATGAGATACAACCTCAATCCCCAGAAAATACTTGAGTTCACCTAAATCCTTTATAAGAAATTTATCTCTTAAACATGTCTTAACACTATTAATTTCATTTACACAGTTACCAGTTAAGACTATATCATCCACATACACAAGAAGAATCACAGTAACTCCATTACTAATCTTTACAAACAAAGAGTAGTCACATTTGCTTTGAATAAAGCCTAAATCACATAGAACCCCAACAAGTTTTTCATTCCACATCCTAGGGGCTTGTTTAAGTCCATAGAGTGATTTATTTAACTTACACACTTTAGTTTCATGATTAGAATAATAACCTTCAGGTAAACTCATATATACATCTTCATATAAATCACCATATAAAAATGCATTATTTACATCTAACTGAAACAACTTCCAATTATTTTGAACAGCTATTGACACAACACATTTGACTGTAACAAACTTGACAACAGGTGAAAAGGTTTCATCAAAGTCAATACCTTGTTTTTGACTATATCCTTTAGCCACAAGTCTGGCTTTAAACCTATCTATTTCACCATTAGACTTATACTTTATTTTATAAATCCATTTACAGCCAACTAGACTCCTACCCTTAGGTAAATCTACAAGTGTCCATGTGTTATTTCTGTTTAAAGCTTCAATTTCCTCATTCATAGCTTTGATCCAATGAGGATCATTAGAAGCTTCACTATAATTTCTAGGTTCTATACTTTTATTTAGAATACTAGCAAATGCCCTGTTCTCACAAGACAAATTTGCATAATTGACAACCTTCTCTACTCCAAATTTAACCTTCCCTTCTACAATAAAGTCATCTAGCCTTCTAGGAAGAACAGAACTCCTAGTGCTTCTCCTTATGGTTTGAGTGCTTTGGTCATTGCCCTCAGAACCACTGTTTATCACTTCACTAGGTGTCACATGCTCAGCCCTGCCTTCACTACTGACTTCATCATTTACCTGAGAACTAGGAGATTCATTCAGGTTCTGACGATCAGTGTGAGGATGCTGAGACCCATGTGTCTCTACCTCATTCTTACCTAAACCCCTTCCCTCATCATTGGGCAGTTCATGTATGGATGTTTCTGTTTCAAAACTATCAAAAAAGTTTAATGAATCTAAATTTTGAACAACATTATCATTAAATTTATCAAAAACTGATTTATCTTTAAAAGGAAAAATAGTTTCATAAAACTTAACATCTCTAGAATAAGAGATAAGTTTTGTTTCTAAACTATAAACCTTGTAATCCTTTTTTTCATTAGAGTAACCTATAAAGACACATTTTTCAGCCTTTTGATTTAGTTTATCTGATTCATTTAAAATAGTTGCGAAACATAAACATCCAAACAATTTTAAATGACCTAGGAAGGGCTTAAAACCATAAATGAGTTCATAGGGTGTTCTTCCATTCAGCACAGATGAGGGAGTCCTATTTATAAGATAAGATGCAGTCAAAACACATTCATTCCAAAACTTAACAGGAAGACCACTTTGGAAAAGTAATGACCTAGTAACATTCAATAAATGTCTATGTTTCCTCTCAACTATCCCATTCTGCTGTGGGGTATATGAACAAGTAGTTTGGTGAATAATTCCTAATGATTTACAAAAGTTAATCATCTGATTATTTACAAACTCCAACCCATTATCACTTCTAAAACACTTGACTATTTTAGAAAACTGAGTTTTTAAAATGTTAACAAAATCTTGAACATGACAAAACACTTCACTTTTGTTTTTCATTAAACAAACCCACACAGCTCTAGAATAATCATTAACAATTGTGAGGAAATATTTAAACCCCTCCTTACTAGCAACCCTATAAGGCCCCCAAACATCCAGATGAATCAACTCACCTAGACTAGAGGTCTTATGGTCACTTAAGGGAAAAGGTTCCCTATGTTGCTTAGCCTTGTGACAAACATCACAAGGTAAGTCATCATTTTTATTCACTTTAATCCCTATGACATCCTCTAATTTATGTAAGACTATATCTGAGGGATGTCCTAACCTTCCATGCCATAATTCATAATCTCTACTAGTAAGACCTACCTTATTACACAGAAAAGATCCCCCACAAAAATACAGTCCTTCTAATTGGTTACCAGTCACCAGGACTCTCTTTGTTGACAAGTCCTGAATGTAACAATTATTCTCATCAAAACCAACATACAAATGATTATCCTTAACTAACTTGTGCACAGAAATCAAATTAACACAATAGTCAGGAACAACAAACACATCATGTAAAGTGACTTTATCATTTAGTTTTAAAGACCCTATTTTAGTGACCAATGCATTAGTTCCATTTGGATGTTTGACTTGTATATTCAGATACATCAATATAATCAGTTAAGTTATGTTCACTAGTGACCATATGTTGGTTAGCCCCTGAATCTACAATCCACCCAATTTTAAGTTTGTTATTCCCAACATTGAAACAGAATATAGGTTTTGCATAAACATTAGCACAAAAAGGAGAAAACAAACTACCTGACACATTATGACTTTGAGGAGGATCAATTGACTTATCTGAAATTAGACTCAACAGCTTAGTCAGTTGATCACTAGTCAAAGAAGTAATAGGAATATCAGTTTTATCAGAACACACATTATTTACAACTACCCTTTTTCCTTGTCCACCCCTAGGTTTAGCCCAAGGAGGATATCCAATTAACTCAAAACATTTGTCAATTGAATGTCCTACCTTGTCACAATGTGTACACTTTAGATTAGGGTTATAATTTTTAGTTACCCTTTTAGTGAAATCAACTGTTTGATTTGCTTTAGACACAAATCCTATAGTTTGCCCCTTTTTAGTGACATTGCTAGAGTTTCTATGGGATTCTTCCCTAGAAACTATAGCAAACGCCTCTTTGACAGTAGGCAAAGCATCTCTTATTAACAAACTTGTTCTCACACTTTGGTACACACTGTCCAAACCCATAAGAAACTGCATGAGTTTAATCATACTACTAAAATTATTAAATTCCCTAGCAGCATTACATGTACAAGCAGGCAATTGTAATATCTGATCTAACTGTTTCCACATAATGTTCAGCTTATGATAGTACTCAGAGACAGACAAACCATTTTGATTAAACTGATTAATCTTCTGATATAAATCAAATACCACAGAACCATCTACTTTATCATATGTTTCTTTTAACTCATTCCAAACATCACAGGCAAGTTTAGAAAACACATGACCCATGTATAAATCTTCACTAATAGAATTCAAGATCCATGTTAAAACAATTGAGTTACACCTATCCCATTGTCTAGCAAGTATGGGGTCTGTCTCAGATTTTATGCATGTTTTATCTATGAATCCCCATTTGTTTTTAACCTGAAGAGCAAGAGTTAAGCTATTTGCCCAAACATTATAGTTTTCTGATCCTTTTAGTTTTATTGAAGTTATAGTGAGGTTACTAGAATCAGAAGCATGCAAGTAGAGTGGATTACTAACATCCAGCTTACTAATTAATGTTTCATTTGAAGCAGGGTCACCACCACCACCTAAGAGGTGAGGACCAGAGTTTGGTCCTCCATCTTGTGGTGGCTGTTGATCTCCCATGTTTCAAATCTCAGTAAACAATCAATCAAGAAACAATAACACTCACCAACAATCAAAAACACAGAATCACAAACAACAACTCTTCACACAAACAATCAAAGACACAGATGACACACAACAGGCGAAGCCTCGCTGGTGATCCAGATAGCCGGTTCCTCAAGGGTACCGACCCAGGTCCTCACGAGGGAGCCTCTAGACCTAAGACACAATCCTAAGGCTAAACAGGAACTCAAGTCCTAGCAATCGACTCCCTATACAACAACTCTATTAAACAAGAAAGTAAACAGTATGGAACGATCTCACCAAGAAAACACCCAAGTTAGGGTTTCCACACTCGTAGTGTCAACCTTTAAGGGTTGATCACCAGAGAGCACAACAAACTCGTAGTGTCAACCTTCAAGGGTTGATCACCAGAGAGCAATAATCCTCAATCAACAAGATCCAAGCTATCCACAGCTTCACCAGATCCAGTACCAGTCGTCACAGCGGAATACAAACCCAGAATATCAACAAAGACCAAGAACACCTTGATCTATCAGTATCAGGACTCGATCTAACCTAGAGCTCTGATACCATGTCAAAATCCATGATATCAGAACTAAAAAAGATTTTATTCAAGAACCCAAACCAAAACAATGTTTACACCCTGAATCAAAAGAAAAATACAAAGAACAAATCTCTCAAATCCTTACTGTAACTCTCTACAACTAATCACTAGTTTGTAACTGGAAAGACACACTATCTGGTTCGAGATGAATCAGATCACAACCTCACAAACCCTAGCTTTACAGAGAGAATACAAAGGAAATAAAACTAATGAACGACTAAAATCGTAACAAACACAGGAGCTCTCCTTATATAATACTCATATCAGGTTCGGGTGAAAACACACCCGAACCAAGGATCGCCGTTGATAGTGTAAAGAGAAAACACACTCTCCTTTAATCTTGACCGTCAAACTTGAGCACACTGATCGCCACATCAGCCTTGTCTCCAGCTTTGGGCCATACGACTTGGGCCACCTTTAATGCTCCTCATCTTGGGCTTCTCTTCACTCAGACCAGCCCACGAACATATCAACCCACGAACATCTTGAATCAGCCCACCTGCATATACTCAAACAAATATTCAAGACTTTTATAAAATTAATTCTATTTTGATAATATTTGAATATTTAGATTAAACCTTTATATATTTTAACAAATGTCACGATCGTTATCACTATATGTGTGATATGTTCATACAAAAAAAAAAAAAACTAGTTTTGATCTTCTCTTTTTGCTTATGATCAGACATTGATAATCTAGAAAGCGATAGGTGTCCAGTAAAGAACCATTTTACTCGTACTAAAACACTTATTTCACAGTGTGAACTCGTAGTGGTTACCTAACCCACCCCGTTACCCAACCTGTCATACTCTTTCATGAAAAGTTGCGACGTTTCAACGAACCGTTGTGATGGTTGGCATGGTTCCATATCTATAAAAGGAAGGTCTTTCATCTTTTTTACATACAAATCAACAAATAAATTCTGGTCCAAGTTTACATAAAAGAACAACATACATGTTCTTGTGTTTTGGGAGTACCATAATAAATTTACTTGAATATAAAAGTGATGCGATTTGGTATGAAAGAAAGAAAGAAAACGATATGTTACATTACTAAGAATATTTGGCATGTGATTCCCACTTTTTTGTTTTTTTCTCTACCGACTATACGTTGATACCAAAAACATGTTAACATAAAATATTCACTTGCTTGCTAATTAATTTAATGGAGATCCCTTTGAATTTTATATCTAAAGAAAAGAAAGTGATAACTTTTGTGTAAATATTGCTACGAATGCCGCTGAATCCCAATGCGGCTACCATTGATGTAAAATACATGTTAATATATTTTTTATGCATGATATCGCTTTATATTTTGACTACACAACACATTTTTTTTGTTAACAATCTAGCATTACCGGCTAAAGTTCAGCATGTGGTCTACAACAACTTTTCGAGAGGCTTTGTTTTTAGTAGATTAGGGTTTTCTATTCAGAAGGGGATGACGGCGCAGTTTTGTTGCCCGTCTACCTGCTATCCTTATATAATTTTGCCTTTTGATGGAATGAAAGTTTATTCAAACCGAAAAAAAATACATCAGAATCTCGCTGGATCGTGTAATAGGAGAAAAGTCTTAGTTAAAAACATTCAGCTACCAATAAAAACATCTATATGCATTGATAGATTAATAATATTCACTTATCAACTTATTAATTAAATTATGTATCAAGTAGTTAATAAACTTTTTATAAAATAATAGTTTTCTAACCTCTTGCATGTTTTGATCACCTCTTCTTCGAATATTGACAAGATCTACCTCCGTGATCCATGCTGCAATAGTTCTTAAAAAAAAAGCCTAACAAAAGATAACTTACCTTAACAATCATGGAAGAAGGTTTGATCTTCAAACCAAAAGGTAACAGATCATTAACATGGCGCGTATTGATGGACGAGATGAAGAAGTTAGGATATATAGCAGGGCCAATGATGGCAGTAACTTTGTCACAGTACTTGTTGCAAGTTATCTCCATCATGATGGTTGGTCATCTCGGCGAACTTTCACTCTCTAGCACCTCCATTGCCATATCTCTCTCCAGTGTCACCGGTTTCAGCCTTATTGTATACATTTTGTTACATGTTTTAGTATAGTTATTTACATATAATTGTTTTTTCAAATATGAATATTATTATTTTCTTTTGGTTTCGACAGGCGGGAATGTCTAGTGCATTGGAAACTTTATGTGGACAAGCTTATGGAGCTCAACAATACAAAAGAGTTGGGACATTAACTTACACAGCTATTTTCTCACTATTAACTGTATGTATTCCTATTGCAGTAGTTTGGAAATACACAGGATCATTACTTATTTTTATCGGTCAAAACCCTTTGATTTCACATGAAGCTGGAACATACATCACTTACCTTATTCCTGCACTTTTTGCATATGCAATTCTTCAACCACTTGTTAGATATTTCCAAATGCAAAGCATGTTGTTACCCATGCTTGCCAGCTCAGCACTTGCTTTGTGTGTACATATTATTCTTTGTTGGGCCCTTGTGTATAAAACTGGATTGGGGAACATTGGATCAGCAATGTCAATGGGGGTTGCCTTGTGGTCAAATGTTGTTTTCCTATTGTGTTACATGAAGTACTCCCCTTCATGTGCAAATACGCGTTCTCCAATCTCGGTTGGAGTGTTTTATGAGATGAAACAGTTCTTTGGCTTTGCTATCCCGTCAGCTGTCATGATTTGGTAAATAATCTCGTCACATCATACTAGTTACAAATTATATTCAAGAATTTGTTAATCCTTTATTTGTGCGAGTTTGCAGCCTCGAATTGTGGTCATACGAGATTGTTATATTGCTTTCGGGGCTTCTGCCAAATCCAGAGCTTGAAACCTCAGTTCTTTCTGTTTGGTATGGTATCATCACAAAGCATTATATAAAGCGAAAATCATGAAATTGCCATTTTGACTAAACAAGTTAATAAAATAGCCTCAACTTTTTTTTAAATTACCGATCAACTAGAGCAAAACAAGCATATTTAGACGCAACAGATTGATGTTGCTCAAGCGAGACGCCTCACATATTAATTAAAGTGATTTTTTTAAATTAAAAAGATGCATAGGAGGTTCAAAAGTGGCACTTGAGATTTTATTTGAAGGTCTAATCTATGAGCGATTGGTGACACGTGTCCACGTATGATTGGTAATTATTCGAACTAAAAAAATAAAAAAAGTCACATCGTTATTTACGTAATTATATTTATAAAGTGAAGTTTATCTTGTTGATTTCCTAGATCAAATGGTTATCGTTATGGTTTCCCCTTATATGAAATGCTAGGATATATGTTTTGAGACAAACGATATATAACAATTATTTCTTTTTATAGCCTCAATACTATTTCTACACTTTATGCTATACCATATGGATTGGCTGCTGGTGTAAGGTTTGTTCAAAATCTTCTAATGGTGTTCCTTTTTATATTATTGCATGCATGGCAACATGCTTATGTTATGGTGGCGATCGTGGTCTGTTTATTTTTCAGCACGCGAGTCTCAAATGAACTTGGAGCTGGAAATGCAGGAGGGGCGCGTGTGGCTGTTTATGTAATCATGATCCTTGCAGTTGTTGAGACAACTATAGTTAGTACGATTGTGTTTTTCAATAGGCACACTTTTGGGTACATTTTCACAAATGAAAAAGAAGTTGTTGATTATGTCACAAAAATCACCCCTCTCCTATGTGTAAGCATCATAATGGATGGTCTACAAGGAAACTTCTCAGGTAACGCCTCCTCGCTTATTTTTTTTTTGTGTGTTTTAATGTGCGCGCATACACCTACTATACAATGTTTTATGATTGTTGATGAAACAGGTATTGCAAGGGGTGTGGGATGGCAAGATTTAGGGGCGTACGCTAATCTTGTTGCCTTTTATCTTGTTGGAATACCGGTTGCTGCTTTTTTAGGATTTTGCACCTCATTAAGAGCAGAGGGTTTGTGGATCGGAGTACTCGTTGGTGCCATCATTCAAGTTATTCTCCTTTCAGCTGTTACATTTTGTACAAATTATGAAAAACAGGTATTGTCTTTGCTTTCATTTCCTTTTGATTTTCCTTCCGCCGAATAAATAACATAAGCTTCAAGGGGTGACGAGGTGGTAAACGCTTCGAATGCAACTTCCACTAGTTTTCTGCCTTTAACGCCACTTAGCCACCTGACCAACTTAAGTTTTTACTAGATCGTCATTAGTTATCAGTGTATTGGTGGGGTAGATATATATGTTTAACAACAACACAAAAATGAAAGAAATAACTGTTACTGTTAGTCAAATATTAATTTTAGGGACCCGTAGTTTGTTTGTCTCAGAGAAAATTGATACAAATAAAACAGGCTAGGGCCAAATGACGTGAGTCGAAATTGTGACTATGGGTATCTGATGAAGGTGGTTGATGGTGCAGGCAACAAAGGCAAGGAAGAGACTATTTGAGGAACAATGCTCAAGAGAAAATATATTAATGTGACGCCAATCCGACTAGATAGATTACATAAGTTAGTTTTTTTAACGAATCCAGTTAAATGAAATAAGCAAGACACCATCTGCTGCTTTCATAGACGAACGAGCTTCCTTCAGAAACAACAAAAAATTTTAGCTTTGCATATCATCCAAATTGTCTATGGATACTTGAAACATATAATTTATGAATAGAGGAAAATGCATTTTTAATAAGAGACTTGAATCTGTTCTTATATCATTTATTTCTCGTAATTTTTTTTTTTTTTTTTTTTTGTATTATTATTAGACGTAAAGTCAAATTCATGAGTAAAAGAAGACACGCAAGTAAAATGTCACGAACGTTAGCACCATATGTGAGATATGTTCATACATCCAAAAGAACAGCTAGTTTGATCTTCTCTTTTTGTTTATAAGACATTGATGTTCTTCTCTTTTTGTCACTAAAGAACCATATTTTATAAAATGTACTTGTGGTGTCAAATACATCAGACTCATTTCTTGTTTTTCCAGAGCAACAATTCTACAAATACACAAGGTCAAACTGAAAGTCAACTATAAGTCATTCAATAGCATTGCTTGGTTGAACTCTGTTAATCGCTTTCCATGCCTGAAGAAATTCAAAATCGCAATCATTAGCGCATATGGTTGCTTAAGTTCATGATTATAAGGAACTTCAAAACAGAGCTAACGTACCTCGTTGGTCCAATTAGTAGACAAAGTAATAGCAATGAGTGCTACAACTTGTACAGAAAGTGCACAGATGATGCCCATCCATAGCCCCTGATTCACAATGTTCCAAAATAACAACTTTAACCTTTTTTTCTACTAATTCGTCATTCGACTTTACACTCGACACCTTATGTGAGCCGGAAGTTACACAAAAGGAAGTCATTCTTACCGTGCCTCCAACATGGAGGATAAAAGCAAAGAGCAACGCGCAAGGAATTCCCACAATGTAGTAAGCTCCAAGATTGATAACTGCACAAATATTTTGCCACCCACATCCTCTAGCAGCACCTATGTTTCACGAAAGCATACAAACAAATCTTTATGGTAGTTGGAAAATTCAACATCATAATACAAACAACAAAATAACTTATAATCTTATACCGAGCTCATCCAAGAGCTAGCGAACTCATATTTGGACTAACTCAACATAGACAAACGAGCTTGAAACTGGCCCAACTCTTCGTCGTGAGTAACGCCGGGGGGGGGGGGGATACAGATAGGCAGTTTGTCCCAACCGTCGGACTTAAATTTTTTAACTCAATAATCAGTTGGTATATTAGTACCTGAAAGAACGCACTGGAATCCATCCAAGAAATCTGATAATGCAAGCAACGGCATCATTTTTGCAACGTAGTTGATAACTTCTTCGTCATTGCTATATAACCTTCCCCAAACATAGCGTACAAGAATAGTAATGCTTCCAACTATCACACCTTCCAAAATCGCTATTACAACCACGACACAAACAGCCAAACGTGCAGCTTTAGGTCTTGCAGCCCCTAATTCATTCGAAACTCGTGTGCTGCAATAGATAGCAAGGTGTTATATGGAACATATGCATGTTAATGATCATAAGTTTTACTAACCTTATTGCTCCACCAAGACCCACAGAGATCATGTAGATCATCCAACATGTGTTAAGGCTATTAAAATAAAAGTAACAACAAACCAAACATAAACTTTAGAATGTTCTTAGTACAAATCATTTGTTAGTGCGGAAACAGAACACGAATATGATCAAAACCAACCTGATTGATAATACAGATGTCTCCAACTTTGGATTTGGAAGAAGGCCGGATAACAAAACAACCATATCAAACGCCCAATATTCAAAGCTGCAATATGATTGTCAAAGTTTTTTAGATGTTTGTTATGGAAGTAATATCCTATAAATTGCATAAAATTGGCAAATATGACCTTTTTAGATTTTACTTGTGGGTTGATTTGGGTTAGATTTTAACTCAAACAGGTCAACGGGTCAAGTCAAACAAAGTTAGCTAGAAGGGGAACGGGTCAAACGGGTTGAAATCACCCAAAGTCCATCATTAATGCATACAACCTGTATGGTTTTAGTTTAAATTCTAATAAATATTATGTTTTTTCAATGCTAAGTAAGCAAGCATACCAAATCATAACTGCTGAAGGGACCGCAAGCTTGAGGAAACTAAAAAGATCATGCATGGCTTCTTTTGAAAAACCGGTCCACGTGTGTTTACAAGCAGGAGATAGTTTCACATAAATTCCCAAAAAAACGACGTTTATCCAATTTGATATCGTATTAGCCAACGCAGCCCCCTTGATTTCAAGCCCGAGTTTAAACACTAACACCCAACATATTAATATATGTAACAAAGCTGTAACACCAGAACTAATCATCATAGGAACTACAATGTTTTGTGTTTGAAGAAATCTGTTTAGACATTGAAGTAAAGCGTATGCGAATAAACATGGAATCATCCAACGAATATAAATTCCTGCCCCGGTCGAGATTTCTTGATCTTGACCAAGAGCTATGAAGATTGTGGTTGTGTAAAACCAAATGATTGCAAGAGGAATGCATAGTGCTGTTAAAGTGATCATTCCTCTTTGCATTTGAACGCCGAGCATGTGATATTGTTTAGCTCCATATGCTTGTCCGCATAGCGTTTCCAACGCACTTCCCATTCCTAACTATCAAAAAACAGAAAATGAATTGATACCGACCCAAATTCCATCGTTGAGCCATGATTTTGAACATAATGGTCTAAACTCAATTTTAGCAGTTTTAATTATTTCGTTTTTGTTGTAAAATGCGCTAATATTCAATTTGGGCTCGTATATTATCCGCTTTGCCCGCCCAGCCGTATTAGACCAGTGCCAGATTAACGGTTTTGCATTGGTCTCACCCTTGAAGGACTGGCCAAAATGCATACGACAAAGAAGGTATCCCACCCATTATAAGGAAGTGTTCGTTCCCCTTCCCAACCGATGTGGGATCTTACAGTAATACTATATCAACTTTTCATTAAAAGCGTTCTCTTATTTTTGCTTCCGCTCTGTGAGTGGAAAATAACAAATTATGCATGTCTACATATGTTTTGATGTAATATTAGTTCTTCATTTCAAACCAATCTTTATTTGTTTCATATATTCACAAATTGACACTCACCTATGCTAACAAAGTAAAAGTAAAAGTCAACCATGGAATAAAAGATGCAGTTTTTGATATGCAAGAAAGAAAACAATGACTGACCAACACACTAAAACCAGTGAATGAAGCAAAGGATGTGGCCATAGAAGCACTGGATAGAGGAAGTTGACCAAGATGACCAGCAAACATGATTGATATTATTTCCAAACAAAACTGCAACAAGCTAACTGCTATCAATGGCCCTGCTAGTCCTATCTGTTTTTTCGCTTCATCGATTACTTGTGTTCTTAGATCACCATCTTCTTCATGTAAGTTTTCAGCATCATATTGCCTTTGAATCAGAGGATCATGAACAGTTTTTGCTGCTGCTTCTTTCATTATTTGCTTATCTAATGAAATGTGTTCTCTTCTTTTACTAGTATTATTGTCTTCCTATGGAAAAATCATTATGTAATGTTTATTTAAATAGTTATAATTTATGATAGGAAAACGATATGTTACATACTTAAAAATTGGGCATGTGGATCCTACTTTTTTGTTTTGTTTTCTTTGTTCTGTCACTTGTTGTGGAGGACAAAGATCTACTTTGGTGAGAAAAATATAAAGACCATATAATATTCACTTGCAGCTGGCATATTATATTAAGGCTATGTGTTGAGCACAAATATTATATTATCATTTCAAGCCATCTGGATGCTGACATGGCAATGGATAAAGTTTGAGTTCACTCACTTGACCCTGTTGTGGCTCAAGGTGAGCCTGCTCACTCGCATTGTTGTTCCCACCTGCAACTCTTCTTTTTATTTCCTCGCTCGCGGGACGGTTAACGCGTGAGGGCCGTTGCCTCTCTTGTGGGCCACAACAGACAGTCTAATTTAAAGGTAGATCAATTTGAAGTTTATATCTAAAATTTAAATAAAAATTGGTAACGATATCATTTTTCTATTTTTTATAAAGTCAAAAAACTTTCTTTATAAGTACCTAGCTTCAATTTATTTACTTAAATAGAAGAGTTAATAGCCAAATTCATCCATCAGGTTTGGTCAATTTTGCTACATCAGTCTAAAATCAAAACTTTTTTATATCTGGGTCCTTCTGTTTTACATTTTGTTGCCAAATTCGTACCTGACACTAAACATCAGGGACGATTTTGATAGAGAATGAAATCAACATCAGAAGGACAAGGAACCACTAAGCAACCTCCTTGTAATACTACAACAGCTTTTTATTTTAAGTTGATATATAACTACAGTAGATCACTAAGCAATCATCAAAGACAATAGTTTCAAAGGATTAGGTTTCATTGAGTTACATTTCAATTCCAATAGCTTAAGTGATCAATCAATTCCAACTAATTAAATGACATAGATCAAGAAAGGGTATATAGAGCCTAAAATAAGTATAAAGAAAAATACGTAGGCGAACAAAGCAAAAGATCATTCAAAATACAACAACAACCAAGCCAACCAAGCCCAGTAAATCCCCCAAATAGCAAAGCTATTGGTAGGGTCTGGGGAGAGTGAGATGTAGGTAAACCTTACCTCTACCACTGGGGGTAGAGAGGCTGCTTCCAGAGAGACCCTCGGCTCATAACACACAAATTTGTCCCAACAAAAAAGGGGATATATACCCCCCCCCCCCCCACACACACACACACCCGACTACACAAAACAACATAGACAATGAAAAAGTGTGTATAGAAAGAATAGACAAGTATGCTATCCCAAACAACCTGTAAGTAAACAAACATACAAGAAGACAAAATATGTAAAACTCTGCTTAACATCAAGGCAAAAGATCATTCAAAATAAACTGTAAAATTCTATTGAAACCTCTTTTTAAAAAATAAATAAAAAGCAAATCAAATAAGATATAAATTATAATGGAACAACCAGGTTTAAGTAGTCTTCTCTATTTACTAATACTTCAACAAAAACATAAATAAAAATAAACGTAACTCCTTTTATAAGAGCTCCATCTTCGCAGCACGCCAACACTCAACAACAACAATTCCATTGAATTCTCCACAACCAATGCACCGCCAAAAACGGAATTCTATGGTGTCGGTTTTTTCAATACCTAGGTTTATAATAACACAGTGTCAATATTTTCGAATCGGGTCGGGTCAAATCACGCAATAAAAATCGATATCATAATAAAAGTCTTTTATAATATATAAAAAAATACATTTTAGAGTTGCTCCCTACGAGTTTTCATGTTTTGAAAACGATTCATAACGTCTTCAATCGTAACTTTCGCCAAAAACTCTTTTTCAATATAACAAATGCAAGCATCATTCAAATAATCATCACCCATCCGATTACGCAAATCCGTCTTTACATGCTTCATAGAAGAAAAACATCTCTCAACACTTGTCGTTGCAACCGGTAGAACTAATGCTAATTTCAATAAGCGATAGACCAAAGGATATCCAACATGTTTCTTTGTTTCCACCGTCATTTTCATTTTGTCGCCTCTTATGTTATTAATGTAGATGTAGATGTCGAGCTCATGCATAAGATCATTTCTTTCTTCACAATTAAAATCATACGGGTACATCTCCACCAACCTTAGTAACTTTGGAACATCAAATGCACTAAAATTATCATCCGGCTTAAGGCACTCATACACATTAGCACCTCGGTGGTTACCTCGTTAAAACGGTTGCTAAGCTCTTGGATTTGCATATCTAACAGACTAACACAGTGTTGAAATTTTCAACCTCATAATAATGACGATTAGTGATGTTAGTCTTTCTCCTTCTATATTTTGGGTCAACATATTCGGCTTCCATATCAACCGTTTCTATCTCATTTTTATCACAAAAAGATGCCACATTTTCCATAAGTGAATCAAATCCTTCAAGTCTAAACATTTGTAATTGTTGTTTCGTTGCATTAACCATCCCAATTGCATTCACAATATCTTGATCCTTTCTTTGAAGAGCTTGAGACAATGTATTTGTAGTCCCCAAAATGTGCTTCATCAAGTGTAAATAATATGCGAAATCATATGACTTCATGTATTTCCAAATTCCATTTGCTTGTCTTTGTTGAACATTCATGAGACCGGAATTTCGGATATATTCAAGCACTTCAATAATCGATGGATATAATTGAACCAAGCGCACTAGTGTTTTGTAATGTGAACTCCATCGTGCATCTCCAGCTCTTGCAAGAGAAAGTTCTTGATTTAAACCACTCCCAGTTTCAACTTCTTCACGGCCTATTGCCTCTTGCAATTTATCTTTTTGACTTTCTCTAATCATATATATTCGTTTGCACGATGCACAAACCACATTTGTCAAATTCGATACTTCTTCAAAAAATTTCCAAACATCATCGTGTTTGTTTGCAAGGGCCACAACAACTAATTGAAGTTGGTGGGCAAAACAATGCACAAAATAAGCCGAAGAATTTTCTTTCAAAACCAAAGCTTTCAATCCATTAAATTCACCCGCCATGTTGCTTGCCCCATCATATCCTTGACCTCTTACCTTCGTCAAACTCAAATTATTTCTAGCAAACAACTCATCAATAGCATATTTAAGAGATAATGAAGTTGTTTCTTTGACATGAACAAGGCCAATAAATCGCTCTTTAACAAGTCCTAGTTTGTCAACATACCTCAAAACCACCGCCATTTGTTCCTTTTTAGAACAATCCCTCGACTCATCAACTAATATAGAGGATACATCATCGCCTAATTCTTCAAAAATCTGTTTTAGAACTTATTGGGCAAAACAATTAATGACTTCTTTTTGGATTTGGGGAGATGTCATTTGGCTATTTTTTGGAGCATTTGCTAATATTACTTTACAAATCGATTCATTCACCTCCCCTAATACTTTTAGAAACTCTATGAAATGTCCTATGTACAAGGATTTTTCAGATTCATCATGACCACGAAAAGGCAATGCACCATTAAGTAAAGCTTTAGAAACAATGATGGTAGATTGTAATCGAATCCTATACTCATTTTTTTGCTTATTAGTAAGCTTTTCATATGCAATTGGTATTGAGCGCTATTGTCTAAGTAAATCTTCACACTTTTTAGCAGCCATGTCGTGGAAACTATTCTTATCACCAACATGTGTTTTAAGTCTACCTTTTTTTGTTCCAGTAATAATAGCCTTCACTAACAAATGTCTCTTTTTGACTAGGTTCCTTGAATAAGTAACAAAACAAGCAATATACCCGATCCGTTTTTTCACTATATTCCAACCAAGTTAGATATGACTTAAACCAGTTCACATTAAATCGTCTATCTTTACCACCCAAATTTCGTGTTGGAAGATTGTGGCTTTTTGGTTGGCATGGACCTCTAGCTAAATATGCTCGTCTAATTTCATCTTTTTTATTAGGATGATAAGATGCAATTGGTTTTCTTTCAGGAGGATCCCAAGGAAGATCATCCAAATCAATCTTCTCCGATTTACTATTTGACGATGAAAAATCAAAGTTTGTTGACTTTCTCTTTAGAAATCGATCAAGAAACTCTAAACAAACAAAACAACAACATATATAATATATTTGTAATCTACAGCAAATAACGTATCATACTTCTCAATAATCAAGTATTCATGTTTCTTTATTAGAATGAAAGATTAAAGATAACTAACCTTTACTCATGTTATATTATTGTTGATTGATTGGTTCTTGAGTCCTTGATATTTGTCTAGTTATTGCTCTACTCCTCAAAGACTAAAAGTCTTTGCTCCTCAAAGTCTCCTACTCTCCTTCGTTGGTGTTGGCCGACAAAAGATGAAAGATAGTCAATTAGTCATGTATCTTTTAAATTTAGGTTAACCACTTTTATGTTATTGGACTTGTTGGGATAAAAAATATGGGCCGTTCAATTTTTTTTGAACGGAAGTCTATCATTAATTTGATTAAGTTATTAGGCTTACCATTTTTAAACCATAATTTTTTATTATTATTTAAAATGTTTAGAAAAAAATAGCAATGGTGTCGCTCGTAAATAAACAATGGTGTCGTTTGTAAAAAATCAATAGTGTCGCTCGAATTTTTTCTATTACACGTTACATATAATACCAAAATTTGAATGGTGTCGGGCGCATCGTTATCTCCTATGTAGCTCCGCCACTGGCAATGGTGGTGGAATAATTACGGTACAAGGTGTAGGGAAAGAAGGGTTCCAATCTCTTTCTTTTCTAGAAAATGAGACGAAGGCCAAAGGTATTATAGCCCAGCGTGTATTCTTGTTGGGATAAGGCTTAGAGACTACTATAAGGTTATGGGTTTGAATTTTATAAGGGGGTTTTTGTGAATTGATGACTTGGTAGTGGAATATCATTACATGATAATAGTAGTGGCACGATAATACTCTAGTCACTTATAATTATTATAATCGAAAGAAAAAAAAATAGAGATGAGGGTTGGTTTTGGTCCTTTGTAACAGTTAGTTATGATATCAATATATTTCCTTGAATCAATATACAAATGAAAGGAGTACATATATAGATGATAGTAGCACCAGCCAAAGCTCTATTCCAGGAGCACATTACGGAGGTAATAGTTATCTCCTAAAATAGCTAACCATATTTACATCAATTTACATTTAATATATTTAATAGAGTTGACTAATATATTTGACTAATACTCCCCCTCAGTTTGAGCGGGGGTTGCGACCAACGGTCAAACTGGTGCGAAAACTCTCGAAAAGTTGCCTAGACAGGCCCTTGGTGAAGATGTCCGCGTATTGATAAGAAGATGGTACATGAAGCACGCGCACTTGACCGAGTTGAACCTTCTCACGCACGAAATGTATGTCAAGTTCCACATGTTTCGTGCGTTGATGCTGCACTGGATTTTCTGTCAAGTAAATAGCCGAAATGTTGTCGCAATAAACAATAGTGGCATGGCGGATTGGGATGTGCAGCTCTAAAAGTAAGTTGCGAAGCCAAGTGGTCTCAGCCACAGCATTGGCGACTCCGCGATATTCAGCTTCGGCACTTGAACGAGAGACCGTATGTTGCCGTTTGGATGACCATGAGAGAAGGTTGGAGCCCATGTAAATACAATAGCCAGATGTCGAGCGACGTGAGTCTGGGCACCCGGCCCAATCGGCGTCTGAATAGGCAGTAAGAGATGGACTCGGGCTCGGGGTCAAGCGTAATCCATAATCACTAGTACCCTTAATATAGCGGAGAATCCGTTTCAGGAAGGCAAAATGCGGTTCTCTGGGAGCATGCATAAACAGGCAAATTTGTTGAACCGCATAAGTGATGTCAGGCCTGGTGAATGTTAAATATTGCAGAGCACCTGCTAAACTACGATACAAGGTGCCATCAGAAAGTAACTCCCCGGAATCAGCACTTAGTTTTGCATTTGTGTCAACAGGAGTTGAGCATGGCTTGCAATCTGTCATGTTGGCACGGTGAAGAATATCTTTTGCATATTGGGATTGAGACATGAACAGCCCGTGGGAGTCTCGTTGAACTGTAATACCCAAGAAATGATGTAAAGCTCCCATATCTGTCATAGCAAACTCTCGAGAGAGAAGATTAATAATATTATGAAGTAATGCTGTAGAAGAGGCAGTCAAGATAATATCATCAACATAAAGTAGCAAATAAGCAATATTATCGCCTTGACGATAAATGAATAAAGAGGTGTCGCATAGACTGCCTTTGAACCCGTGGGTTTTAATAAATGTGGAGAAGCGATGGAATCACGCCCGTGGTGCTTGTTTAAGTCCATAAAGGGACTTGCGCAAGCGACAAACAAAGTTGGGCCGTGTTTGATCAACAAAGCCTGGGGGTTGGTGCATAAAAACGGTCTCCTGCAAGTCACCATGTAAGAAAGCATTTTTAACATCCAACTGATTGATTGGCCATCCTTTTGATATAGCAAGTGTGAGGACCGTGCGTATGGTAGCCGGTTTCACAACCGGACTAAAGGTGTCAGCACAATCTATGCCAACCGTCTGTGATTTGCCATTAACAACAAGGCGGGCTTTGTATCGGTCCAGGGATCCATCAGATTTAAATTTGTGTCTAAAAAGCCACATACAACGGATAATGGGATGTGTTTGTGGTCGAGGAACCAATTCCCAAGTACCATTATCTATTAGTGCTTTATACTCGCAGTTCATGGCGTGTTGCCAATTTGGGTCGGCTAAGGCCCGTAAGTAGGAGGTGGGAACGGGTGAGATGGAGGGCGGTGTGGTTGTGGTAAGGTTGTATTTTGGATTAGGTTTGGTGATACCGTCTTTGCCGCGGTGGTCATGGGGTGCATGTTTTGGACGGGTGTGGGAGATGGCTGGGCAGATGAAGGTGGGCTAGGAGGGTTCGGGAACAGTGGGGTGGCGTAGTGGTTTGGGCAGGGGATGTGTAGTGGGCCGGTGAGGTGGGGTTGACGGGTGATTGGGCTTGTGGTGAAGGAATGGGATGTTGGGCCGTGGGTGGTATGGGGACAGGGTTTGTATGGGACGGTGGGAAGGTAAATGTAAGGTTTGGATTTGGGTCATCATCTAGGAAGGTATAGGTGAGGGTTGTGTTTGTTTCGGCAAAAGGGAAGGTGGTTTCGTCAAAATTTACGTGACGTGAAATATGAACCTTACCGGTAGAGGGATCAAGACAACGGTAACCCCGGAAATTCGGGGGATAGCCAAGAAATATGCACCGGTGGGATCGGGAAGAAGTTTATTGGGTTGAGTGGCCGATTCATTAGGAAAGCAAGCGCATCCGAAGACACGGAGGTGATCATAGGTGGGATGACACAAGTACAAAGCAAAAGTAGGGGAATTAAAATTTAAACGTTTTGTGGGTAAAATGTTATGTAAATAGGCGGCGGTGTGAAGGGCTTCTACCCAAAAGGTTGGTGGGATGTGAGCATGAGTAAGAAGTGCCCGAATGATGTCATTAAGGCGTCTTATCATGCGTTCGGAGCGGCCATTTTGTGAAGATGTGTGTGGGCATGAGAAGCGAAACGTGAGACCTTGTTGGGAAGCAAATTGGTGAAAAGCATTGTTATCAAATTCTCCCCCTAGATCACATTGGAAAGCTTTAATATTTTTGTGAAATTGTGTTTGAATGTATTTGTGTGTGGTCCTTTGGAGTGTTGGAAGCGTAAAAGGCAGAAGGAAACTTAGACACGTGGTAGGTCCCTTCACACGTAGACCTGGGATGTCTGCTATTATAACACGTGAATAGTGTTGATTAAAACAGCCCTGAAAAACAACTAAATTACAACTATGCCTATTCGCATATATCAGGTTATTAACTACTTGGTTGGTTTATTAATAGTAGTAGTACAATACAATTATTAACAGTTGTACAACAGATAAACTGATAAAGTATATAAATAAATGATAGCTTTTTTTTAATAGTCAAACGGAGCGCCACCCTAAAGATCATCTCATCCGCACAAGTTCGATCCCCAGCGGCCCAGCTGCAACGGTTGCCAGCCCGCGTAAAAACGCGTTGTGAGATCGAACCCACGACCACCCGGGCATGAAACCCTAAGGAAAACCTTTTCACCTCCGGGCAAATGATAGCTACTTTACTTAAAAATTCGGCATGTGGGCAGTGGCGGATCTAGAAATGAATTTCAGTAGTAACGTTTTTCATTTTTTTCATTTTAGTAGCAACGTTTTCCAAATTTCGTAAAAAAAAAAAAACAAATTTTCCACTAATTTTCCACTAAGCGCGCGAAGTTGAGCAGCAACGGACGCGGCACCTAGTTATACACTAGGTCCGCCCTGCATGTGGGTCCCATCCTTTTTTTGTTTTCTTCGTCCTGTGTTCTGAATTCTGAAAATGGCGACGGGCCGACGGCTAGGGTAGACCAATTTGGATTCTAAATTTAAAAAACAATATAAAATTGATAACTTTTTTTCTATTATAAAAAAAAAAAAATTATTTAATAACGGTTATATAGACTAAATTTAGCGACTTAAATCTACTCAACCTTTTGTTTTCATATACTAAGTAATATTATTTCAGAAAGTTTCGATTCTTATGGTGACATAACTGATATAAGGGATTATGGTTCCTCTAAGGATATAGTTTATGTCCGTTAAACATGTGTTATGGCACTCTATGAAAAAATTATGTGGGTTCTTGAACCAAGGTCGATCTCCTAAGCCGTCATGTGACTCATTTAGAAGAAAGCCCTCGTCCTAAAAGTATATATTATTGTTGGAAATTATTTATGTGAATATGAGTTGGTTATTTGGTATTGTCCCACATTGGTTGGGAGATGAAAATTGAAGGAGTTTATAAGGTGAAGCTTGAGTGAAAAAATTAAAATGTTAAGTCACACTATACTTTGGCACCCCCCCCCCCCCCCCGCGCACATGCTCATGAAACAAACATACTGATTTAAACATTTGTCCTATTAAGACCATCTGTAATGGTACGTGAATTGAGCATGGAAGACAAGATTTCAAGCCCCAACATCCACCCTCTCCCCAGAGCATGAATCTTCATTTTTTGATCTATGTCGTGAAAATTTTACGTCAAAATGGGACTTGAAATCTTCTTTTTTAAGGAGTTAATTAAAACACTCCATTTAAAGTGAAGGGGCTTAAAATATATTAACTAGTATAGGTGGTGTAAGAGATAAACCAAACAACCCCTTTATGTACCGCTAAATGTACTATCTCTCTCAAACTTTACAAACCATTAAATTGAGTGATAAACTTGTTCTATTTTAATATAAAAAACATCATTATTTATTTTTACTTGTGTCATGTAACATGTTTACTTTTTTTGCTTCCTTCCATACATTTTCCTTTTGAAATAATGACGGAAATGCATCAATTTTCCTGCTTGAATAAGTGATAAGTAGGACCCATGGTTAAACCAAAATTACAAAAATACCCTTAGTCACACTCTATAAAATGAATGAATAGTCTAGTCTGGTAATCGTAACAAACTCTCCTAAGACTATCCAACTTTACCTCAACCATCACCTCCTCTTTCTCCGTTAGCCACTCATTTAAAAAAAAAAAAAGAGTAACAGTAACAGTGAGGGCGGCTAGGGTGAGGAAATGGAAGAAGGGTTGATTAATAAAGCAAAGGAGGAGAGAATAACATGGCGCCTGTTAACAGAGGAGATGAAGAGGTTAGGATATATAGCAGGCCCAATGGTGGCAGTAACTCTGTCACAGTACTTGTTGCAGGTTATCTCCGTCATGATGGTTGGTCATCTCGGTGAACTTTCTCTCTCTAGTACCTCCATTGCTATCTCTCTCTCTTCCGTCACCGGTTTCAGCTTAATCGTAAGCCCTCTCCTTCTCTCTCTCTATCTCTCTGTCACAGTATATATATATACAGAGAGAGAGAGAGAGAGTTTGTTATTTATAGAATTATAGTAAAATGTTGGGATCTGATGTTAGGATTCTTCAGTGACTTTGTATAACTTTGGGTTACGTGTCTGGATTTTCTTGAACTGTTCCAACGGATTTTTAACTTGGTGATATTAATACAACCTACGGGTCGTCATTATTTTAATGGGATTTGAAAAATTCGAAATTCAACTAGATTGGTTTTTAAAAATTCGAATTTCATTCGGTTAGAATACGAATTTATGATTTTCTATTTAATTTGAAATTCGAAAAATTAGATGCTCCATTTTCCCTCCCGTTATGTTTTTTTTAACCTCTATAGTTGTGTCACTTCTTTTAAATTATTTACTAAGGGGCTGTTTGGTAAGCCTCTTAATGAGGCCTTGAACACTCAGCGTTGAATGATTCAGCATTTAGTGCGTTTGTTTCAGCTTCTGAATAGAATGGTTAAGGCTGAACCATTAAGATTTGGGATGTCGCTGAACCATTAAGCACTGAACTAGGCTGAACCTTAATGAGACTCTCCTATCAATGTGGACAAGAAAATTAACCATTAAGAGGTCCAACTTAATGATTTAGCATTTAACCATTCAGACATCTTAACCATGCATACCTTTTAATGATTAAGCACTTAATCAAACAAACAACCTCATAATTGTGTCAACGCGTAGGATTGGTGGTCCTGGGTTCAATTCCCATAGACGACAAATGTCTTTTCGAACAAAAAAAAAACATGATAGATTGCGGGATGGAACTATGTGCTTATGGTTTTGTACGCCAATTCCGGGTTCCATCTTGAAAGGGAAAATCTAATTTTTTTTTTTTAATTTTTTTTTTTATAACTTTAGATATGTGATGGTAGACAATTTGGGCTCTTCCAAATGTCAAGTTTTGACACAGATTTTTTGGGAAAACTACTTTAGTAATTCTCTCCAATATGATAAGAGGAAGTAGCCAAATTTGTTTTTGTCAGTTGCTAATAATTAATCTCTGCATATCTTTGTCATTATAGTCTTGTCCTTACACAAAATTTCAAATCTCTTTTGTATGGAGCATTGTCTGTCATGTGTCATGACTGATTTTTTGCCTTATTGGACCCCATTCATTGTAAGACTCATTGTCTGCTGTAGTCTGTAGATCTGGTTTCTATAGAAAAAAAAAAAATCAATGTCACATATACAATATTTGGCTACTAGTATATTACCAAATGGTCCATTACACAACTATATCAATTTTATAGCATTCTCAATCTATAGTAAGAAAGGAGCATTGAAATTTAACTATTTATGTAAAACTTAACGGCCATAGCGGCCATGATTTCTGAACGCTCTCCTTTACCTAAGTTTAGCCGCTTTGAGTATAATTATTCGCATCCAATTGTTTATTTGGTTTTGACAGTTGGGAATGTCTAGTGCACTCGAAACTTTATGTGGACAGGCTTACGGAGCTCAACAATACAAAAAAGTTGGAACACTCACTTACACTGCTATTTTCTCACTTTTGATTGTTTGCATTCCTCTCGCAATCTTTTGGAGATATACTGGAACGTTACTCGTTCTTGTTGGCCAAGACCCTGTGATTTCACACGAGGCTGGAAAATTCATCACATGCCTCATTCCTGCACTTTTTGCTTATGCAATTCTTCAACCACTCGTTAGATATTTCCAAATGCAAAGTATGTTAATACCCATGCTTGCCAGCTCAACAGTTGCGTTATGCCTGCACATTCCTCTTTGTTGGGCACTTGTGTATCGAACTGGATTGGGCAACATTGGAGCAGCAATGTCAATGGGGGTCGCCATGTGGTCTAACGCTATCTTCCTCTTATTTTACATGAAGTACTCCCCCTCGTGTGCAAAAACACGTTCGCCTATCTCAGCTGAAGTGTTTCATGGGATGAAACAATTCTTCAGCTTTGCTATCCCGTCAGCTGTCATGATTTGGTAAGTAATCTCATCTAATTAAATTTGTTACCCATGTTGAAGAATTTGTTAATCAATTCTGTGAATTGTAAACTTTTGCAGCCTCGAATGGTGGTCGTATGAGTTTCTCGTACTCCTTTCTGGGCTTCTGCCGAATCCCGAGCTTGAAACTTCAGTTCTTTCTATTTGGTATGTAGTATTATCCGTAAACATTATACGAAATGCCCTGAACTGAAAATAATAATGACTTAATATTTGAATTTTTTGAACAGTCTCAATACTATTGCTACACTCTACGCTATACCGTATGGATTTGCTGCTGGTGTAAGGTTAGTTCATAATCTATCGGCCGTGTTACTTTTTTTATCCTGCATATATATATATATATAATTGTGCATTCTTGACTGATATCTGATATGCTTATGCTATGGTTTATTTTCAGCACAAGAGTGTCAAATGAACTTGGAGCAGGGAATCCAAGAGGGGCGCGTGTGGCAGTTAATGCCATCGTGATCCTTGCAGTTGTTGAGACAAGTATAGTCAGCATGATTGTTTTTCTCAATAGGCGCGTTTTTGGGTACATTTTCACAAATGAAAAAGAAGTTGTCGATTATGTGACAAAAATCGCCCCTCTTCTGTGTATAAACATCATAATGGATAGTTTACAGGGAACCCTTTCAGGTAATATTACCTCCTCGTGTTTATTTTTCGTGTGCACTATACTGCATGTATATATATAAAGCTGTTTTTTAATTTATTGATGAAATAGGTGTTGCAAGGGGTGTGGGATGGCAACATTTAGGGGCGTACGCCAATCTTGCTGCTTTTTATCTTGTTGGAATCCCGGTTGCTGCTTTATTAGGATTTTGCACCTCGTTGCGAGGAGAGGGTTTGTGGATCGGAATACTAGTTGGTGCCACCATTCAAGTTTTTCTACTTTCAGTTGTTACATTTTGTACCAATTATGAAAAACAGGTATTGCCTTTTCTTCATCTGCTTTCATTATCCTTTAATGAACCTTTTCCTTCTAAGACTAATGGGTATGGGCTCCGGCATTGGAGCATCAAGGCTATGCCGCCCTGGCTACACGCCCCCCCCCCCCCCCCCCCCCATCATCGGCATGCCCGGCATCCCCATGCCTTCCAAGCCGGGCCAAATTTATTGTTTTTAATAATTCTGACCAATGAGGAGGCCCGTCATCATAGTGCACACCACCCCCTTGGAGGCCCATCATGAAGATGCCTCTCCCCCCACTCCTACGTGGCGCCTACGTGGAGGCCCATCATGAAAATGCCACCCCTCTCCACACCCAATAGTCTAAGGAATAACCCCTTTCAAGGGGGTGGCGCAGTAAGCTCGTGCCTCAGGTTCCTATCCTGCTTTCACTAGTATCATGTCTTTAACCCCCTTGAAGGCTAACTGCCCAGCGTAAACTGCGTTTTACTATAAGCGTATTGGTGGGATCACGTGAGTTTACCTATAACTGGTTTTCGCGATAAAAAAGGAAGAACACACAAAAATGAAACAAAGAGCGTTTTAGTCACAAAACTTTTTAATGATATAATTCCCCTTTTCCTACCACAATTTTTTTTTGTCTTACCCATTTGACCCGTTATAGTCAAGTATAAACCAAATAGACCAATAGATTAATAAATGGGTCCAGATTGTCACCGAATCATATTATGCTAAATGACTGAATTTGGTTAAATTTTGAGTTTCTGATGAGGGTGGTTCATGGTGCAGGCGACGAAGGCAAGGGAGAGATTATTGGCGGAAGAATGTTCAACCGAAGATGTACTAATGTGAAGCCATATTTTTGGTATTCTATACCAATAGAAACTTCTTCAATATATCAATCTCACCATAACTATTTGGCACTTTTGGTTAGACGCTAACAGTTTAACGCGGCTTATAACTTATTGCAACAAGTTAAGGTTGGTTAAGAGTTTTCTCTGTCAAGAAGTTTTATGCAGGAGTTAAAGACCATATTGGTTAATCCACAAGGATTTGATGTTCTGGTAACTATAAAAAACCATATTCATTGGGTTGGACAATTTCTTTTTGTGAAAGAAGTCTAGATAAAAAAAAACATCATTTCCTTCATCAATTCTTCCTATTTGTTCTTGTCAGTTATTGTACTTTGATTTAAATTTTGTCTCAATTTTTCTTACAAAAAAATTGTTTCCTTTTTAACACAGGGATTTTCGTCGATTTCAAATTTTGCTTTTGTTATTTTCTATCATTGTCACACCTTTATGAAATGTACTTATTTTGAATTCGGTAGAAATATAGATACATGATACAAATGCTAAATATACTTATCCATATGTCGCTCATATCACTTGATAGTAAATTGAAGCAAATGATTCGTCATGAACTACGGACATGTGACGGTTGTACTTCACATCGACCATACAAATTGAACTTTGAAAGATGGGACATTTTGACCGTGGGTGGATCATCATGTAAAGTGCTCAAAAGAGTTTGAAAAGTGAAACAAAAGAAGAATGATTGATACGGCGTGTCTACATACCCACCAGTAAACATATCGACACCCTTTTTACCGGCTCTACCCTTGTCATGTTATTATAGTAAAATGTGTTGCTCTATGAACACTCTTTTATTATTTTTACTAATTGTCTGATATTAAGAAAAGAGAGATAAAGAATCAAGACTATAAGGCTATATGGTGTGCCCCCCTTTCCCCCAACTCCCTCAAGTGCCACATTAATGTCACATCATTTCTCCCATTTTCTCCCCCAAAATTTGGAAATGCCTTCCCCCAATCCCCCCTTCCTTTTTTATTGGATAAAGTTTGATTAAAAAAAAAGAAAAAAAAATGGGTCAATCACATGACAAGGGGAGAAAGGGGAAAACTCACCGAAGTCACCGAAAATTCTTAGGGGGGGGGGGGGGGGGGGTGTTCCCCTTGGGGGACTTGTCCATGTCATCACCCCCAATCCATTCCCTGACTCCACACCAAATAGTCTAACTAACGTAATTTTATTAGACCAGATAGTCGACCTTAATTAATACTATAGAGTAGCGTGTAACTAAAAAAAACCCTAAATCGTATATTGTAAACATTAAATTTCTAAATGTATGTCTAATTTGAAAGTTTTATGAGTTGTCACATTCGATTTCTTTAAAGCGTTGCCTCTATTTGTCTGAACAATGGTTATGCAAAAAGTTTCGGATATGAGGTTAAAATGTTTGTGTGAAATGAGTTAGGGTAATACTAAAATGAACATTATTGAAGTACAACGAAGGTACATGTATAGCTAGAAATATTGAGCACAATGGATAAAAATAAAAGAACCTTATTTCTCTTTAGTACTTTCTTTAACTTATATTGGTTTTTAGTTTTTGCACGTCCATTTTATTGTTATAAACTTATTTTCTCATCCGTTTGTTTTAGATTAACTAGACCAAACAGTATGGTTCACTAGTGAATCATCTTCACTAACCTCTACCTTAGTATTACATTATCATCCTCTTTCATCATCTCTCTCCTCCACTATCCGAAGGTGTAGTTCAATCTGCTCCTATCTTTTTTTATTATGTTCTTCAATAAAAGACAAAATCATAAATCAAGTAAAATCATTTGTAAGCTTCATGGGATTCTCTATGATCATCACTATCACTAATGTTAGAAGTGACGTTCCACTAGTGACCATGAAGCCATATCACTCAAAGATCCCATGCCGTATATAGTTTTAGGGAAAATATGATACGAATTTTCCGACACATGAGCTATCAACAATAAAAGTTGAGTTGTCAACATTTAACTAGCAAACATACGTTTCCTTTAAAAGCTTATGAGTTGTCACATTCGATTTCCAAAAAACAATAAGTTTTGTCTGTTTGTCTGAACTAGAGTTATGACTTGCAAACTTATTATTGATACATGTAAGTTGTATCAAGTTTAAAATGTTAATGTGGAGAGAGAGAGAGAGAAAGTAAAGCTTTGAGAACTTAGCAAACTATTAAAATGAACATGATCAATCTGTTAGATATTTAAATTCAGAACATTGACTTTAAGATGGTGCATTATGGGGAAAATCATCAAAATGGAGATTGACCATCTCGACAAGAGAGATTGAACAACATAAGACTTGGGTTGGGTGGGGGGTGGGTGTGTGTGGGTGGGGGGGGGGGGGCATGATGCGTCATGTAGCACATGTGAGTGAAAGTTTTCCCGCCCAAGGGGCTCACGCCAGTTTCACCTTTATCTGGGGGTGAAAAGGTTTTCAATGTCCTCTCCTTTCCCCCTTCTTCTCACTTGTCCACATTAGCGTCATGTCACCCTCCCCTGACATTTCCCTTCTCCCTCTTGAGGGGTGTGCTCCCCCCCCCCCCCCCCCTCTCCATTTTTTTATTATTTTTATTTAATCTATTTTATATTTTACTTAAACCTTTTTTCATTAAAATAAAAAAAAAACAAAACTACATAAATCTAATTAAAACATTATTTAATCATAAACATAAAGTTAAAACATTATAGGAACCATTGAAGGTACTAAATAAACAAGAACAACAACAACAACTACTAATTCATCAGCTAATATATTTCCGAAAAGTCGAAAACTAAGTGATAGGGGCTTTGTGAAATCTTCTAAGATGTTAATAGGTGAAAGAATTGGAGTTGGTTGAATATATTTCCCGAAATAACCTAATCCTTTTTTGGTAAGACCCGCATAGAAATATGCCACTGACGTGAGTAAAGCCAAAGCAACAGTAGTATTTATATCATTCGTGGGTGCGGCTAACTCCCCATGAGGTAATTGTATGATTTTCCAAGGTAAAAGGGCGCATGACCAATTTGAAACAAAAATAAATAACACACATTAACATATTAAACACATCAACTAATATATGCGATCCCAATCCTCAAGGGTAGTCTCTGGAGACGACACGTCACGATCACAATCACGACCGTCCGACCTAGGGTCTTAACGGATGCATCCGAAGTCAGGACTTGGAAGATGATACAGTTCATCGTCTATAGTTACATATTGCTCACTCTGGTCAGTTTCGTACCCTTCAGCCCAGCTATGTACGACTTGTGTTGGACGGATGTTTGAAATGGGAGGGTTTGGGGTGAAATTTGTTTGTGTCTCCCCAACTTGTATTGATTAACTTGTAGTACAACCATAATGTGGTCATGGACCCGTTAACCTCCTCGTCTGTAAGAGGAGCATTTTGGATCGACACTTGATTGAGTAGGCGTGTAGATTGGTAAAGGAGGAGTGTAGAGTAAACGATGAGGAGTGCACACTGGTTGAGAAGAAGTATACAATTGTTAAGGAGGAGACGACACTGGTTTAGGTGGAGGAAGAGACGGTACTGGTTGTGAACGTCGGGTAGCATGTCAGCGAGAATATCGCCTGAGGTTGGATGGTCCAGCTGCTTCAATATGATAACCACCACCAATACTTTTATTTATTTAGTATCGTTTTTAATGAGTTTAGTGTGTGTATGTGTAGAGTATATGGTGGGTAAATGGTGAGGTAAATAGTATATAGAGAAAATTAATTTTTATTTTTTAAAATCCGATAGTTTTCAACGATCACATGACTACACGTTCAAAAATTTGCACCAGGGAGGAGGGGGATAAATCCCATTTGCACCAATATATGGTGGGGGGGGGGGGGGGGGGGGGTGTTCACCGTTAGTGAAGGGGGCCACATAGGCTCACCAATCCTCTCCACCGACCCACACCTCACAGCTTGATAGAAGGTCCCATCAACGGACCAAACATATGATGATACATGCAACTATTAAAAGGAAAAGGATATGTAAAGTCTTAGGGAAATGCATAGTCGTTACCTTTGAGATGGCTAGGGGTGCAGATAAAAAGGCAATGAGTCAAGGGAAGAGCCTACATAGACATTTTATTTTTTTTTTCCTTTCCTACACCGTATTTAAACGAAATAACTTTTTTCATACGACAATGTATTTTTTATATTATCGTATGAAAAAAGTTATGCTCGTTTAAATATAGTGGGGAAGGGGAAATAGAGGAAAAATCTATGTAGCCTCTTCCCTTGCACCCTAGTTGTTTATGGGGAAAAGGCTAGGGTCAGAGGTTTAATAATTTGGAGGCTACATAGCCTCTAGGTCTTACAAAGTGTTGGTCCTAGGTGGGTCCCACATATAGAAACGGCTACATCTTAACCATTTCCTCCATATGTTGTTTTCTGAACTGACTTGGTTTTCGTGATTTCCCTATAATACAGCTACCCTCCATAGTTGTGTCAATGTGAAGGCCTACGCCTTAACCATTTCCTCTAATTAAACCGTTAAACCATAATGGTGAAATAAGATAAGCAAGGAAAATAATCTTTTTTTTTTTGAACGGCCAAGAAAAATAATCTTAAAGTCATTATGGCGTGTAGTGTAACAACTAGCAAGTTAATTAGGATCATTTGTAAATTTCATTCTTGTGGTTTTGTCAAATTGCCTAAATTGTACAAAACTTCTTTTTTCCTCGTCTAGACCTCTATAGTTTTCATTCCTTGTCATTTACGTCCTCTACCTTGAAGTCGTCCATTTCTTTGTCGTTAAATCAGGGGCAATTTTGTCATTTCTGTTTTAAAACCTTTTCTTGCCATTTTCGCCCCCCTCTGGAATTCACCCTTTATAACCCCCACTTTTATAATGTTTTATTTTTTATCTTAAATTAAAAAAGTAAACTAAAAATGGTTAACCCCTCTCTCTTAAATATTTTTGACCCAAATCACAGTAGCAAATAACCCAGTTAATTAGTATTTATCTAGTGGAGTACAAGAAGAATATAAAGTTGTCATATGAGAGAGTGGCCCACAAAAAGAATATAGTTAAGTGAGTCCTTGCTCTACTTCCATATCGTTTCAATTATTACCAAAAGTCCAAAACACCTCTCTCTCTCTCTCTCTGTCCACTGGTGTTGAGAGATGGATGAAGGATTGCTTCTGAAAGAAAGAGATGAGAGATTAACATGGCCTGTGTTGATGGAAGAGATGAAGAAACTAGGATATATAGCAGGCCCAATGGTGGCAGTGACTATGTCACAGTACTTGTTGCAGGTTACATCAGTCATGATGGTTGGTCATCTAGGCGAACTTGCTCTCTCTAGCACCTCCATTGCTATCTCCCTTGCCGGCGTCACCGGACTCAGCGTAATGGTCAGTCAGTTACTTCTCTCCCTCACTCTTGTTGCATCATCAGTTGCTAAGTTGGGCTATATTGTACTCAACATGAATCAGGTGTTCCTAAATTATTATTATTATTATTATTATTATTATTATTATTATTATTATTATTATTATTAAATCTTTTGGAACACTGAAGGGTCTTTTTTCTCAATAAAATATTGTACTCAACACCTTGGGAAGCAAGTAGAATAGGCCAAATATATAATTAAAATATGATGCAACACTAGAAGTAAATCAAGTAATCAAGTTTTGATTGACTAGACACTAGTTGACAAAACAAAGTGATATTTCCTCGAAGTTCACTATTGTCTGGCATGCTCGGTTTTCCTTAATTCCATCCACATGTGTTGGCAATACACTTACGGCTCCAAACGAACCAAACGAACACGAGTAAAGCTTTGTTTGTGTTCATTTGTTAAGGAAAATATGTGTTCACGAACAGTTCATGAACGAGATTTTCTGTTCGTGTTCGTTTGTTAAGAAAACACTCATGTTCGTGTTTGTTTGTGTTCGTTTGTTAATTTGTTCATGAACGCACACAACACAAACGGACATTCATGAACACAAACAAGTGTTCATGAACACAAACGAACAGAAAAAAATGTTCATGAACGGAAACTAACACAAACGGACATATAATAACTTTATAATAAAATCGAATTCACATACATATATTTACCTCCTATAAATTGTTTATTTATTTATTTGGGTAAAATAAATAAAAGTAAAAGAATATCAAGACAATTTATAAAATATAAAACCCTTTTTAAACTATAGAACACAAACAAACATAAATGAACATAAACGAACGAATGCGACCTCTGTTTATGTTCGTTTGTTTAACTAAACGAACGAAATATTTTGTTCGTGTTCGTTCATTTGTTAAACGAACGAACACAAACGAACTTCCCGCCGAACGGTTCATGAACTGTTCGCTGAAAGTTTAGTTCGTTTGCAGCCCTAAACACAAGTATAACATGGTTTTTTTTAACGGCTAGTGCAGCTGGTTTCGAATACACCAACTACCTCCTTCAAGACGAGTAGTGGCTCTTAAACCCTGCCCAAGTTCGAATCCTTTACATTTTTTTCTCATAGTAGGGATTGAACTTAAGACCTCTCAAAAAAAAAAAAAAAAAAAAAAAAAAAAAAACCCTTACAGGAAAACCCCCTCATCACCCCTACAAAGTGTTGATGGAGTATAACATGGATTAAAGTATTTGCATTATTAGAGCTCATCAACACTATAATAAGAATTAATTAAGTCATTAAAAAGTCAACATCAGTAGCACATATAATTATAGTTACAATCAAATCGGAAGATTAACAACCATGCCATCCAAATTGAATTCTTTAATGTGGATTAAAGTTTTATCTTATTTGGTAGTGTTTTCACTTTTAACTATGTGTGGTTTAAGGGTATGTGTTTGAATGATATGGGTTTGAAACCGTAGAACTGTTAATCATCCATACTCATTCCCAATCCGCTCTCTTATTAAACTCACACCCATAAAGAATATTGACGGCATATAGAGGTGTGAATTCCTAACATGACATGACCCCTAACATGAAATTCATGTCTTTGGGTCAAACTCACAAATGTTTAGCTAAGTGGGCCATGTTTATGTTGAACTAACGGGTTCATGAATTCACCCATTTACCCCTTTAATTTTATATACTACACAAAATATGTTACAACACCCAATAACCAATCACATATGTTTTTTTTTTTCATTTTCCCTATATTTTTGTTTTTTAGTTATTCCACAACACCTAGCTATTGGGCGTTTAGTTATTGCTCCAATGTCTACGTTGTAGTGATGTGACGACACTTTTTGCTAGTTATTGGGTTCGGTTGTTATTCCACAACAAACATCGTTGTATTCAACACCTTGGTGAGAAAGTAGAATAACTTACAAATATGATTAAAATATGATCCAAGACAGGAAGTAGTCAATTTTAGATTGATTGTGCACTTGTTGACAAAATCTTTGACATCTCTTGAAAACTCTTTTTTGTCTAGCACGTTGCAAGCTATCCTTACTTCCAAAATTGTAGTCAACGTAATTATAACATAGATTAAAGTATTCACACTATAAGAGCTTATTAAGATAATTGAATTAAGAAATAAGAATTCAACTTCATAGAACAGATAACTACAGTTATAATCAAATTGGAAGATTAACAACCATGACATCCAAATTGAATTCTTTAATCATGGATTAAAGTTATCTAGTTTGATAGTGTTTTGAGTATGTTTGGTTTAAGGGTATGTATTTGAAGGATTGGACTATGTTATCAAACTCATACCCATAACGATTATTGACTGCAAATAGGGGTGTGGATTTCTCACTTGACACGAAAACACGACACACTTGTAATATGAAATTCGTGGGTTTGGGTCAATTTCAGTTGAACCCGCAAGCATATTTTAGCTAATAGAGTCATGGTTAGGTTGACATAATAGGTTCGTAGGTTCACCCGTTTGATCCATTGTTTTATATATTATTTTTAAAAAATATGTATAAGTCATAACTTATATTGGTTGAGTATCTTATATCAAAATTTAAAAAATTAAAGATAAATGAGTATCATGTTTGATAATTGGTACTTATTTGTTTCATTATTATTTTGATCAAAATTTGTCATTTTAGAGTATTTAAAAAATAAAAAATAGATAAATCTTTATAGTTTAGTTTTATGTGTTTGACATGATTTTCGAATTCGTGTCGTGTTCAGGTTCAACCGTGAACACGACTCATGAATTAACACCCCTAGTTGCAAACCAAAAGCCACCTTAGTTTGACATGCTATAATTATTTTTTTTATTTAATAGATGGGGATGTCTAGTGCTTTGGAAACTTTATGTGGACAGGCTTATGGAGCTCAACAATACACAAAAGTTGGTATTCAGACTTACACTGCCATTTTCTCACTTTTAATTGTATCCATTCCTCTTGCAATCTTTTGGAGATATACTGGACCATTACTCATTCTAGTTGGTCAAAACCCTTTGATTTCACAAGAAGCTGGAAAATTCATCACCTGGCTTATTCCTGCACTTTTCGCTTATGCGATTCTTCAACCACTTGTTAGATATTTCCAAATGCAAAGCATGTTGTTACCCATGCTTGCCAGCTCAATAGCTGCTTTATGCCTACATATTCCTCTTTGTTGGGCCCTTGTGTATAAAACTGGATTGGGGAACATTGGAGCAGCAATATCAATGGGGTTGCGATGTGGGCAAACGTTGTTTTCCTGTTGTTTTACATGAACTACGCCCCCTCGTGTGCGAAAACCCGAGCTCCAATCTCACTTGAAGTGTTTCATGGGATGAAACAGTTTTTTAGCTTTGCTATCCCGTCCGCTGTCATGATTTGGTAAATCTTTTCTACCCGCACATGTTTACATTTTCAATTACTTAGTAAGTTGTAACATTTAACTGTTTATACATTTTCAGCCTTGAATGGTGGTCATACGAGCTTCTGGTTTTGCTGTCCGGACTTCTGCCAAATCCAGAGCTTGAAACGTCGGTTCTTGCTGTGTGGTATGATATCTATAATAACTACATTTTTTTCATGATATATATACACACACGCGAGCACACTTTCAGCACTCGACTTTGCCATGATATTTTCTCATGCATTTCTTGAACAGTCTTAACACAATTGCTACACTTTATGCCATACCTTTTGGATTTGGTGCTGGTGCTAGGTTTGTCCTTTTTCATCTTTATAACAAACGTATCTATATGTATGCAATTATATCACTATATGTATATGACAAATATGCCAATGTTAATGATGTGGCCGCCTTTCTTTTCCAGCACTAGAGTCTCAAATGAACTAGGAGCAGGGAATCCAAAGGGCGCTCGTGTGGCCGTCCAAGCCATCATCATCATATCACTCGTCGAGACGGCTATAGTTAGCACAACTGTTTTTGCAAGCAGGCATGTTTTCGGATACATTTTCACAAATGAGAAGGAAGTTGTTGATTATGTCACAAAAATGGTTCCTCTTCTCTGTTTAAACATTATAATGGATAGTATACAGGGAGCTCTTTCAGGTTACAACTTACTACACCTACTTATCCTTTATAAATTTGTTATCTGTAACGCACATGTTTTTGTCTGCGTACACGTGTGTTTTGAAGTATAAACACTAAGGTTGGTTGTTTATTAATGAAACAGGCGTTGCAAGGGTGTGGGATGGCAGCATTTAGCGGCGTACGCAAATCTTGCTGCATATTATCTTGCTGGAATCCCGGTTGCTGCTCTATTAGGATTCCGCACGTCACTGAGAGGAGTGGGCTTGTGGATAGGAATATTAGTTGGTGCCATCATTCAAGCTGTTCTACTTTCAGTGGTTACAGTTTGTACCAACTATGAAAAACAGGTATTGCCTTTTCTTAATCTACTGTCATTTCCTTTTCTCGGGTATATTCATATGAAATACGCGAATAAATTTCGCGTATCATCATAAATGTTTTGGCATCTAAATATTTGATACACTTTGTAAGGAAACAAAGTGGATACGCGAAAATAAAGTAGTTACACAGAGTCACAGACAACGTTTTCACGTATAAATATATATAAAAAATGTTTATGGTATGGTCTAGTTACTCTAGTATTTATATGGTCAGCTAATAAGTCTGGTTAATGGGTACAGGCAGTGAAGGCAAGGGAGAGACTATTTGAGGGTGAATATTCAACAGAAGATAGATCAAGTTGAACTCCAAACTCATCATTTTTTGGTGTATTTTGAGGATGAATGAAATTATTAGTTAAAGTTTATGATTACATAAGCTATATTTAAAATGATGTCTATGAGAAAATAATAATAATTAAAAGTTTACGTGTTTGTTTAAATGAATAAAAAAACCAAGGAATGTAACTTACCAAAACACCCATCAGGGCGACTCATGTAAGAAAAACGTCAACGTTTTCAATGGATCAAGCACAAAACTAAATCAAATTTGGTATGTGGGGACGGAATGAACCAAGAAGAAAACTTGGAGTAAACAGGATGAAGTGAGACGAAAATCTGGATCGAGTAAACACAAAAGCACACATAACTAAGTCGAGTTTGGTATGTGGGGAAGGGATGAACCAAGACGGATTTAGTTTTTTGTTCGGCGGTGATGGATGATGCATCGTGTTGAGCTTTTTGAGTGTGGAGTTGATAGTGGAGTTGTGTGATGTAAGCATCAGCTTTCTGCAGTGGCGAAGCTTGACCCGAAGGTTCGGGGGTTGGAAGTCACTAGTTTCGGGGGGTCGAAAACCAGTTTCGGGATGTCGAAACCCTATATTTTCAAAATTTTCTATACGAATACTATATAATCGGAACTTCTGCGCGAAAATCCAGGGGGGGGGGGGTCGGCCGCCCCTCCCCTACAATGCTGCGCCACTGGCTTTCTGTGAGATTAATGATGGATCGTGGGAGAAGCGAGCGTAGTCTTCGTCGGATAAGAACAGAGGCATTGCGTCTATGGTGTTGAAACCCCAATCATCAAGGCATGGAGCGAGTAGGAGACCTGCGTAAGGAAATATGAGAGGTTTTTGGAGGGAGAGAAGACGCTTTAGAGACGGGGAAACGGAAAAGCCCTAATTATTATTCAAAAGGTGGTGGCTTCGAAACACTGATTCTTCGTTTTGATTGCTCCTAGGAGTGGAAACGAGCCGAGTCGAGCTGAGTCGAGCCTGAGGTTAACAATGCTTGAGCTCAAGCTCGTTTTATTTATGTGAACTCGAGGGAGCTTGTTTCACTAATGAGAACTCATGCTTAGATCGGTTCGAATTTTGTTTATAAAATCTAAGTTTGGTTCGTGAGTCTTTTTTTAAGCTCGGGTTTGGCTCACTTATTATTTATTATTATATATTATATAATCAATAAAACTCAAAGTCAGTGCTACTCACATTTTTACGGTTTACAATCCACTCCGATCATATAAAGCTATGATGCCATAGTTTACATGTTTTACTGTTCAAGCATAAATTATATATAAATACCATTTATTTTAATTAAAATAAGGTAGGCTCTACTACAATATTGTGGTTGAGCGGAAGAACAAACTCAAATGATTGACTCACTCCATACTTCAGTAGCTATGTATAAGAAATTATATGAAGAAGAGCACAAACGCCATGTTCCTCAACCACAATCTTCAGATCCCGCACCAGTTGACAGAAGAAACAATGTTCCACTACTTGAAGCTTCTCATGATTCTTCTCCTAAAAAGGCACAACAAAAGTCTTATGAAAGGATAAAGCTTCTAGGAGAAGAGATAACCGGTTACAGAAGCGAGATCATTACATTAAGATTAGAACGTGACAAGTTGACCTTAGAGTCGACTTTTGCTTGTGAGAAACTTGACAGATTTATGAAAGATTTTGACCATCAACGGAAGAAATGAATGCTGTTATAGCAAGAAATGCTGAATTCTCACAGTTGTTAGTTGATTACCAAAGAAAGATACGTGAAGCTTCTGAATCTTTGCATATTGCAGAAGACTTGTCACGTAAGCTAAACATGGATGTCTCTGTTTTAAAACGTGAAACAGAAATATTAATAAATTCTGAAAAAAGAGCATTTGAGGAGGTCTGTAGTATGTCAGAAAGAGTTCATCAGTTACAAGCTACTTTGAATAAAATTCAAAGTGCTGAAGAGGTGCGGGAAGAATCTAGAAGTGTTCCGCGTTTAAGTCAAGAGGATTATGTGAAAAGAGCCGAACGAGATTGGGCTGAGGCTAAAAAAGAGCTTCAAAAAGAAAAGGATAATATTCGCTAGCTAATAGTTGAGCATGAATCAGCTATGCACGGGTCCATGCAATGAATTGAAGAAATGGGAAAAGAGTTAGCTAATGCATTACATGTTGTTGATGTTGCTAATACTCGTGCTTCTGCCGCTGAAGAAAGCTTATCTCAGTTTGAGAAAATGAAGATTTGAGGTAAATGTTGAAAATGAGCATACCTCAAAGGGTGATCTGGCTGTGTTGAAGGAAGAGATTGAGAAAATTAGAGCAGAAGCTAAATCTGACAAAGACCACATGTTGCAGTATAAGAGATTAGCACAGGTGAATGAAGCTGCGTTAAAAGAAATGGAAAGTCGACATGAACATTTTAAATCTGAGGCGGAAAAAGTGAAGCGGTCATTAGAAGATGAAGTTTTATCATTAAAAGAGCATGTTAATCAGCTTCAAGACGGTCTTATCTCAAAGGAAAAAGAAGCAGCTTTTGCTGCTGTATCACGAGAATAAGCTCTTGCAACTTCAATGTCTGAGATTTCAAAGTTAAGGGAAGAAATTACTGCAAAAACGTTGCATATGGAGGGTTTAGAGTCGCAAATGTCAGCAATGAAAGATGAGTTGGAGAAAGAGCACCAACGGTGGCGTATTACCCAAGACAATTATGAAAGGCAGGTTATATTGCAGTCTGAAACAATTCTAGAGTTGACTAAGACATCACAAGAGTTGGCCTTAAATAATGAAAAATCATCTAAACTCTAGAAAGTATTTGACATTTTGAAAACCAAAAATGACGAGCTAAAAAGCAAGTGTGAGAATGAAAAATTGGTTCTAGAAGAGTCAAAAGATAAAGCAGAGAAAAAGGTCAACGAAGTTAATGAACAAAATAAAATCTTGCATGATCAACTTGATGCATTGCACATCAAGCTGGCATAAAAGAGTCAGGGTTTGGGTTCTGGTGCACAATCTTCTGATGACGGTGGATTACAGAATGTTGTAAAGTATTTAAGGCGGTCAAAAGAGATTGCAGAGACTGAAATCTCTTTGTTAAGGCAGGAAAAGCTATGGCTACAGTCACAGATCGAGGCTGCTACAAAGGCCGAATCTGAAGCACAAGCATTACTTCGTACTGAACGGGAAAATTCCCGATCAGTGCATTTCACAGAGGATGAATTTAAAGCATTACAGGTTCAAGTTAGAGAGATGAATTTGCTTCGAGAAAGTAATGTACAGCTAAGAGAAGAAAACCGTCACAATTTTGAAGAATGTCAAAAATTACGTCAATTGAACCATACTGCTAAAATTGAAGTCGAGAATCTAAACAGTTTGATTGTTGAAAGGCAAAATGAGGTGGAAGCTTGTAAGAGAGAAATAGAGATGCAAAAGAAAAACATGAAAGATCGTGAAATGAGAGTCAAAGGGCTGCTTGACAGATTTAAAGATATGGATCCTGAAGATTATGTTCGAATGCAAGAAGATTTTAAACAGGTAAATGTGAAATTGTCAGAGAAAGATGGACAGTTGGAGGAGATTAAGAAACTTGTTTCTGAAAAACAAGATGTGATAATACGGTTAGAGCATGATTTTGAAAGAAGCAATGTTGTGCAAATTGAGAGTTCACTGAAAACAGAAGTTGACAAACAGAAGAGACTCATTTATCAGTTGAAACGCAGATGTGAGAATTTGGTGAAAGAAAAGGAGAAAACATTAAAGAAGAATCAAGAACTTTCTAAAGAGCTAGTTGATTCTAACCAGGTGATAAGAAGCAATGTAGACAGTGCGGGTGAACAAGCAGAGAAAGATGCAAGGATTCAGATGCTTGAAAAAACTGTAGAGAAGTTAAGAGACGAATCTAGAGAAAAAGATACAAGAATACAGATGCTGGAGAAAATTGTGGAAATTAAGGTTAAGAGATGATGTCAAAAGGGAAAAGAAGAGGTCAGGATTGAAAAAGCAAAGAATCAAGATACTGATAAGGGAATTCGTGAGGAAAAGTTAAAACTGGTAGATGGCTTTGAGAAACATAGACATGCATTAAAAACCTTCTCAGATGAAATTGAAAAGCTGAAGCATGATGGTGACTTATTTGATGAGCTGACTGCTGCTTATGTTCTTGTTCGAGAAAATTTCGAACAGGTGGCAAATCAAGTATCCAATGAGCTCGGAGTTGTTAATACTTCTACAGATGCATTGCCGGTTAAGTCAGGTGCACCATCGCTTTCCACCACAAGCAACGTGGTTACTACTACTATATCAGCGTTGATACCGCCAGCTCAAAACATAGAGAAAAGTGCAAAGCTACCAGTTGCATCGAAACCAAAAGTTGAACCACGTAAACTTGCACGGAAGTTAGTCCGGACTCTTTTTATAAAGCCAGAGCAACCAAAGGGTGATGCTGATATGTCAGATGCTATTGAAACTACTGTCCAGTCCTCTGTACGCAAACGCCCTTCTACTTCAGAAGGATCAGAAGGATCAAATATGAGTGATATCATCATTTCTGACGTGGTGCCACCTCAAGTTAAGAAATCCAGGGGTTTGGAACAAGCACATGAGGGTAGCGATATACCTGAAACTGTCACTGGAGAGTCTCTAGTCAATGTGGGAGATGAAACTCAAATTATGAAAGAGGACGATACTGGAAGAAATGAGGAGGTTGAGACCGGTGAAGCGCAGGCAGTTGAGGGTCAAACAAATCTACAGAATGATAGAAGTGACAATATTAGTGAAGAGAATGTGACCAAAACTGAAATTGAGGGTTCTGAGGACCAGCCTAAGATTACTGAGGTGGAGCACACACATTTGCAGCCGGTAACAAGTGAAGGTGGAAGTGATCACGAAGAGAGGGAAATGGCTTCAGATGATGTTATTGAGAATCAGATTAGGTCACCTTCACCCATGGCAGTTGAAGATGAAATGACTGAAGAAATTCTAGGGGAAATGGAGGTGAGTTCCCCGTTAACAATAGAGGACGATGAAGACAAAACTGGGGAAGAAGGTGAAGTAGAAGTAGAAGAGACCACTCTTGAGATTTCAACAGATAAGTTCAATAGTGATGGGACTGTAGAGTCTGATGCTACTGCTGTTATAGCCTCATATGTATCTAAGAGGTTGTCAAACACTTCTGCTCTGGCTAAACAACCATCCAGTATTGGTAATCAAGATGGTAGTGCTGTTAGTGCTGTCTCCACACATTTTTAATCTTAAGTAGAGTATAATATTGACAGACTAAAAAAATGTTATAATTATAAAGCATGTTAAGCTGGGTACAGTATAAGAGTGTGTAACCATTGTGAGTTTTTCAGTGTCAAAATTTTAGATAACGTTAGACGCATTTTCTCCCACTCCTTGAGCCACATGGCGTGATGGCGCCGCATGTTGATTCTCAAGTTTTTCACATTGAAGATTATATAAAGGTGTGATACTAATGTACTCCTATAACTTAAATAAAATTAATTAACGGCATATTCCATACTCTTTCAATTTACGATAATATTTCATAACTGCTAAAACACAATGACGTAAATAGTGATATTGCCTATTATTATGACAATTAATATAAAAAAGTGACAATGTGAATTATATTCTTCCACATGCAACATTATTTTTTTTTATTTTATACTAGATTATACCCCGGGAACGTCCCGGGGTTGAAAAATCTAATATGACATATTAATTTTACATATGAAATAGAATGATGCGCTTTACATGCATGAAAGCTTCGGGTAGCAGCTAACCTAAAACAATTAAAAATATATCTCCAATGTTAACGCATAACCTTAAACACTGTATAATTCTAATATTAATATCTAACCTAAAACAATGTATAACTCCAATGCTAACGCATGTTGAAAATAGAATTCATATTTACTGATTTGAACATAATTAGTGACTTGCCTATACATGATTAATGATTTACCTGAACACTTTGTGTTTTTTTTTCATGTTTGAACAAAACCCAACAAAAAATAGTCGTTTTTTTTTTTTCCGTTTTTATATAGCACTATGGTACTCATTGGAAAGATAATAAAACGTTCGTTAATTTGGTGTAATTTTTTTCTTTAAAAAATATCATATATAAAATATATTAACATTTAAAAATTATTGGAGGAAACATAAGAGAGAAAAATCTAATTTTGTTTTTAAATTATTTTTTTCCTAAAATATTTCAATGCCACATGGGATGACACATGACACACTCAAGGAGGAGAATGCCTCTTTGAGTGCTATGTCATTAAAATGGCTTTGGTTTATTATATGTATAGATTTACTTGATCAACTAATTTGATTTTTCACTAATAACTTGTATTCATTAACTTAAAAAGAGAAATAAAAGCGTAGTTGAATTTAATTATTTCGTCAACAATCCAATATTAATTTTATTGAAAACAGAGTTGTATTCAACATAAACTATATTTTTACCAAACCAAACTGATACCGATCAAACAACACCAATACCGTTATTTGATTTTCTGGAATTGGATTGGTTTCGATATGAGCCGTTTAAGTATTTTACTGTATTTTGTCACTACTAGTATTAGTCATAGTCCATGAAGTGTATGGTTTTACTCAATTTTGGTTTTAGTAATTTCGGTACTGGTATCAAATAACTTGTTTTGTGAACATTTTGGTATGTAATTTATTGAAAATGGAGTTGTAAAGTTATTTTGGTATCGTAAACTATACGGGTACCGTAAAAAAACCGAACTTATACCGACCAATCAACAATATTGGTGCCATTTTCAATTGATGTGAAATACTTTTTGATATCCTTTGGGCATATCACCGACTATATTTTTTTTGGGTTTCATGAGACAAATTTTGTGTAATTAAATATCATAAACGACCTTTTTATTTTCTTTAAGGGGGAATTTCTACCGGTTAAAATGATATATGAAATTTGTTAGACAAAAAGAGAAAATAAAATTTTACTCGGTTTGGTTGGTGTTCTTAGACAAAAAGAGAAAATAAAAATTTAAAATATCACCACAAAATGTCAAGGTTCGCCAATTTATTACCTACGTGGGTTGACAACATGGAGAATCTATAATCTATAATCTATAACTTATAATAAAAGAATTGAACTTTGATGATGTGGCATTCAATGGAGGTCTTAACCCTTTTTTAAATGTGCCATGTGGCATCATGTAGGGTTTTTTAATTTTTGAGTTTTTATAGATTTATTAAAAAAAACTCAAAAATTAAAAAATCCTACATGATGCCACGTGACACATTTAGGAAAGTTATATCTAAGAAAGAAGAGTGCATGTTCTCGCGAATTACTTCTGAATAAATTCAGAAATCATATGTAAGAACTATAGCGCCATTTCGTAATTTATTGGAAAATCCACTTTGATTCTCTATCAACCAATAATGTGGGACCATTAACATGGTTAAAGTTATAAGAATTTAAAAACAAAATTAAATTTTCTCTCTAATATTTCCTCTCATAACTTTTAAACGTTAATATCTTTTATATACGAGATTTTTTAAAGAAAAAAATTACACCAAATTAACGAGCGTTTTATTATCTTTCCAACGAGTACCATAGTGCTATATAAAAAACGGAGAAAAAAAACAACTATTTTTGTAGGGTTTTGTTTTCAAATATATGTTACTCTACTAATAAATCACAAACGATAAACATAACTTCATAGGCAGAGATTCCTTTTTTTATATTTGAATATAACTTATGACAGAAATTTGTTTAAAATAAATAATAATAATAATAATAATAATAATAATAATATTCATTAATCATGTATTGGCAAATCATTAATTATGTTGTCATATTAGATATTTTATTATGTTATATTAGATATTTCAACCCCGAAACACTCCCGGGATAAAAGCTAGTACGTTATAAACGAGTAGTTGTATTTATAAAATATAACTGTAAAAATAAAAATAAAATTAGCTTTCTCTAACTACTTATATAAACATAATCAATTGAAAAATATCACTTATTTAATATGTATATAAAAAACTACTTATTATTAGTATGTATGAACCCTAATTTAGATGTGTGTTTGGACTAATTATAATGTATTAGAATTGTTCATTTGTGTTCATTAATGTTAACTTATGTCCGTGTATGTTTGATCAATTAAATCCATTTGTGTTCGTTTATGTTTATTCGGTTATATTCATTTAAATTTTTTATATGTTTGTGTACATTTACCTTCATGAATTGTTCGTTTAGGTTTTAAACAAAAGAACTTGAGTGAACACAAACATGCTCATTTTCTTAATGGACGGGCACGAACAAAAAATTTGGTCGATTATATGTTTGTGTTCATCCGGTTCGTTAACAGACCTAATTATATTTGATCAAACTCATTCTAGAAATAACCATATGTCGAAACGTGAATTTATATCGTTTACATGAAACATGAATTTATACTAACATGTACGGGAAAACGTGGAGTTGTAGACCAACAAAAAAACATACTTAAAATAAATTTACGTCTAAATGTGAATTTATACCGACACATACACAATAATAACGTAAAAAAACCTTTCTTTCACTTTAACGTAAATAATGAAATATGGTGGGTAAATTTGAAAAGTTAGAACTCAAAGGGGGTGAAATTCTATAATTTTTCTAGAAAGTGTAGGGGTGTAAATATTAATTTCTAAAGTTGAGGGTTGTTAGTGTTTTTTTGTATTTTTTTTGTCTTTCCATTGTGTTTAAGATATCAATAATGGGTGCTTGTCAAAATATAATGGGTGTTTAAGATATCATATAATGGGTGCTTACTTAAGAGAGCATCCTCTACGATCTCAGGTGCTTGTCAAAATTCTTCTATGAAAAATTAACATCAAAATAATATCAACACACTCTTTATTCTTCTCTAATTTTCAATTCAACAGAATTAATGGGTGTCTCATTCACCATTTCAAAGAAGGGAAAGAGATACAGGCCTCAGCCAAAAACTACACTTGTTGAAGAGCAAGACACCAATGAACATAATCAAGATTTTTATAGTGATGGAGCACATTCAAGTCAAGCTCAGAACCAAAAACAAAACCAGGTCTCTTTTGTTATTATCAAAAATTTTTAATCACTTTAATGGATTGATCACATTTTTCTCTCCTTTTTGTTTTTTTTTTTTCTTACTCATCTTCTTTATTTATAGTTTTGTGATTATTAGGCACACTAGTGATCAGCATCTTAACAATGCATACTATATAATCTTTTTATATGTTGTATACTCTTTTTTTTTATAGTTTTGTGTTATTCATCAATTTATCTCATGTGTGGTATGAGTCTATGAGATGATTAAGTTTTATATGCATGACATCTCTTCATTGATAGATGAAAAGCTTGCAGGTTTGATGATCACTTCTATTTTAGTGATTAGTAGTAGTGTCACTATACAATAAGCCTTCATAAAAAGATCTTCAAGATTATTAATGCATGATAAACTAGTTTGTGATTAAATGCTTGCACTTATTGCATATATTAGTTCTTTTATATTTGTTTCTTTAGAGCGGCTCATAATCGTATATGAGCATTCCCCTCATGGATAGAAGGGATGCACCATACCGCAAGATGTCACTTGGGGACATAAATATTTATTTATTTTAGTAACGGAAATGTAAATTTTCACATTTATACATTAATGGTCAAACAAAAATAGCGAAAATAAGGCTTTTTTTCTTTAGAAAGAGAGATTATTAACATCATAACACGGCATGTTAATGTGTCTACATCTTTCTTCGAGAATTTTGGTCAACATATGACGTTACATTCGTATTAATTGGCTTTTAGCATTGCTAAAAAACAAATTAATTTTGTGTACATGGATATTTTCTCCGGATATGAACAAGCATATTAATCCATCCGTGGAGATAGTAACCATCCGTGATGGTCCGTGGGAAACTGTCCTTCAGTAAATGTTAACTTTTTGGTTTTATCGTTAAACTTATTTGTAACTTAGATAGTGATGATTACATACATGGATTAATTGGTTTTATAGGCCCAATCTTGGCCTAGCCAGAATTTGTGCGGGTTGGACCTAAAAAGGTAGCTTTTCTTATCTTTAGGTGTTTTGGAGAAGTTTTCATGGTTTCTAGTCATTTTTGGAGTTTTTTTTAGTCTAGGTGATTTGCTAAATGAAATAGCGCTCGGACGCGAATAGTATTTAAGATGAAAAGCCAATGAATGTTAACTGATCGTGAACTTTGAGAAATGTACCACATCCGCTAGTTCACCTAACGGAACACCTAAAATCCAAACAAGTTTCAAAAATTGACTAGAAACTATGAAAACTTCTCCGAACCACCTAAAGATTTAAAAAAAAAAAAGTAATGTATTGTTATATTTATGAATAAAAAGGTCATGCTGGTATTGTGTATATGTTGGCATATTTCACGAGATATGTACTAACAATCTTGTTACCATAATTTCATGGCCCATTATCTTTAATGTTTAGTTTTAACAACAAATGATGATCATATCTTGAAGTAAATTAAGTAATCTTGTTTTCAAGTCCAATCATGCAATTCATTTCATGAGTGAATAGTTAACATTCCTTCTTTTGCAGGGTAATCCTACCATGCATACTTCATCTGCTATAACCAAGTCACTTGCTTTATTCAAATCAACACTTGAACAGCTGGAAGGTATTGTAACATTTTTTATTGTTAAAAAACGTGATGATGTCTTTGTGTTTAATAATATTTCTTCTACCTTGCAGCACTTGGACCTTCTTTCTCATTAAATTTGTTTGAGGATGGCTTCACATTTGGAGATACCGAGGAGGTAAGCAATGTAATTGAAATGCAGCCTCTTGTTTGGGGATACTTGTGTTATAATTTTGTTTTTAAGTTCATATATATATATCGTCAATGAAGTTATTATGTGTATTGTTAAAATGTTGCAGATCTTCCATGATGTTCCAGAGAACTTAATTCCATATTGCCATGACACAGACTTGATTTTGACTGTTAGTATACTTCATTACACGTTTAGTCACTCAATCTTCATAGTAAACTTTTACAAGTTTAATATTTCTATAATGCAATTGGATTTTCATTAACCAAGTTAGGTTTTATGTACTTTTGTAACAGGATATCCAGTGTGGGCGCATACCTACTGGCATTTTTCAAGACATGCCGTTGAAGTACGTGAATGGAACCATTCTTTGCGAGGTGAGTTAATTCTCTTAGCAACACATGCCAAAAAACTTTAGGAATTATATGAAACGTTACCAACATATTGCGTGAGCTTAAACAAGAGTCTTTTTCGAGTCTCAAAGTCATAAATAGATTGCAGGCTGGACCCTACTATGCATACAAAACTAGACAGTAATGTAATAATAAGACAATAGACAACTACAAGCAATAGATATAAACTGTCTATAAAGCCATTTTAATCAAATGTGATTTTAAAACAAGTTAACATATAATTCTTGTGCAGGTTCGGGACTACCGTGTTTTTATAGAATTCCCAATCGTTGATACAATCCCCTTGAAAATGAGTTTGGATAATGTCATTGAGGACATGGAATCAATGTCTGAACAATTTTCCTACAGTGATATGTTGGTGAGTAGATCATGTTGGTGATTAATTGATTTAGTTCCCCAAAAGATATGTTATTCTTTCTATCAAGCTACATACAATAATGTTTATGATAATATGACCTTTTGTTTTTCAGAAATTTCAATCTAGAGTTCTTGTATACTTGTATCCTCACCTTAACTTGGATCCAACCTCAACGCTGGAGTTTGGCAGCGATGAAACTATTCCGAAGGTAAAAATAAATGATGAATATTTCTAACTATTTTGATCCATGTCTTTCCATTGCTAGTTTTTTTTTAACTTTGTTAATTTGCAGATTGATTTGGGAATTGGCGGGGGAAGGAAGAGGAAAAGGACGGGTGTGATGCCTGACGTTGGTTCTCTCCTCGACAGATTTCACAATATCAATACGTTGACTAGGAGGTGAGTGAAAATGAAACGTATCTATATGAAAAAAGTACTGTTGCTTGTTATGTGATTGTAATGAACTTATGGCAAACTTTTTTTTTTCTGGTTTAGACATTTGGTTGCTCAAAGGAAGCCTGTGGAGGGCCCTAGTTTTATCACATCAGGCTATTCAATGAATCTGATAAGTACCCGTCTCGATGAAGTGGAAATGAATGACTTATGAAGTTAGTTTTTAGTGTTTATATATGGATTTCGGGCCCTTTCTTTATAAAACTTGAGTTGCAGTTCTGTGTTCATATTAGAGGTCATGAGGAGTTCTAACTATCTTGAAAGATTGGCTTGTTTTATTAGGTATAACATGATTTTATAGTAGCATGTATATGTTTTTAGTTTTTATTTTGGGTGTGTTTATGGATCCACATTTGCAACCACATTATAATAAAGGATGTTTGCAATTTGGTTAACGTTAGATCAGTGTGTCTAAACGTATCCCCCCCCCCCCCGCGCACGAGAGAGAGAGAGAGAGAGAGAGAGAGAGGGGGATAACTTTTTAAGTGAGGAGGGGTACGTTTAGTAGCACCTGTAAGGGTGAAAATCTTGACGAAGCAGGTCTCATTTTGTTAACATTAGTTTCTAATTGCATGTAACATTTATTTAAAAAAAAATTGCAACAAAAAGATTCAATTGAATACGGTAGATAGGCATATCTAACACCACCTACAGAAACTAGAACTAAGTAGCTAACATTACTAGATGACATGGTCTCCAAGCCAAAAATACCAGTGGAGATTTACCATCCTGCACCTGTTATTGATCCAAGTGAACAGCATGCATGGTTTGATTTTATGGGTAGTTTAGATTTAGAATTAAAAATAACACATTTGTCTATAATCAAATGTTTAAACAAGGTTATCAAAATTGAGATCTTTCATCTGTTTAAGATCCTACTCAATTGTCTTAGGCTTTTCATGCATGTTAACAAAAATAAAGTTTCCAACAAATTGATGCATTGTTCAAACTATAAACATGATAGCAGTAATGCAAAACACCTTATACAAATTTAAAAGACATGATTAGGTTATTAAGATTTGGATTTAGGATATTGTTCTACCTTAATAAAGTTTGCCCATACACGTTGTGGAATGTGGGAACGCCGAAACATTTGGTGCCGCGTGGAGTGCGTTTTTGCAAAAAGATGTTTTCGCACAAAGAATACACTTGTCAAGCATCTGTTGTGCCCACGGCCCCACATTGAGCGTGTCTGACTCACGTTCTTTTTAACGTTGGGGACGCTTTCACACTGCAGGTTCTTAATTAATGTTTTTATCTCAGGTAAGAAGATAAACAGCTAATAAAAAGAATCAGTTTTTCGCTATAATTTTGAGATAACGAGTGCATGCATCGCAGAAGCTATTCACTCAAGTGCTGATGGAAATGCTTTTAGTTCTCAATGTTCTTTCAGCATAACACTTCTGTCCAATTGATTGTTGAATGACAAGTATCCAGTTATACTTATAGAACAAAAAAAAAATAACTGCTCGCAGTCTCCCATGGTTTCGTCGAAACAGACTGTACAGAAAAAGCCAGTGCTGAAGCTATCCCCAAATCCGCAATATCAAGCATTGAACAAATCAAAAACCTCCCAAAAAACCCAAACTGAGCCAACAAATCGTGAGAAAAAAGACAATCTGATACGCTAGTCGAGATCGAGAGGTATTAGAACAGATATGGACCAATACGCATAACCAACATATGCTAACTAGTAGTGGAATGAACCATAATAAAGAGCAAGGCCACTTAATATACATGGGCTGACTAATATTGGATTAGGCTTAATGGTGAATTATATACGTATAATAAACATTTTGCCACAGAGATTGTATTAGAATGTTGTGCACGTCAACCGCATAGACAAGATTTAAACTTTAAACCTTAATCCCCTTATCATCCAATGTCAAATTTGTAAACAACATATCATTGATACATTTGATAGAAACAAAACTTCAACAGTTATACTACCATAGTTCAAATAAACAGACACAACACTATGTCAGATTGTCCCAACCTCAAACAACTGTGAGTGATGCCCCAAACTACTCGAATTTACAACAATATTAAACCTAACCTTAAGCATATAAACCTTACGAGCAGTGCCTAATTAGCAGCACTTGGTTCACCTTGTGAAAAATTACTCCCCGGTCGGTTTCCTCTTTCTACCAAGAACAGAAGCTTTTTGAAACCTTGGTCCGCCCATTCGCCAGGTCTTAAAAGCTGCAGTTGAGGACGTAGCAGCAGCATACACTTCAAAACCAAGAAATGAACAAAATTTCAAGTCATTTATATTCATGATGTTTAGATATATGAAGCAAAAAAGATGGGTTATTCAAATCTCACATTTAGTTTCTTCTTTTGTTAACAAAGATAAAAACTTGGGCGCGAGTGCGGATGCTGATGTATGTGCCTTGATCAAAACTTCCTTATACCTTGTCTGGAAAGCAACCAAAAGTAGAGATCCAATAGTTTTGTCACCAATCCTAATCCATTTAAAGAACAAACACAATCATAAGAGCAAAATCTTGCAGCAACAAATATATAAATCTGAAAAAAAAACAGATTCTTCGATGATAGCAAGAATTTATACTCACAGTTGCACTATCTTGCATCCTAACTGATAAAAATACGAACATCGAGATCTTAAATCCACATGTGCGCCATCAGCCCCAATTTCTTCACGGGTTCTGGCATTAAAACAAGATACATAACAGTAATATTAACAGGTTTAATATTGTTGGCCAAATAAATAGTCAAATAACATAAAACCCAAAGCAAAAAAACTAGCAAGAAAAAGTTTTGGCTTTATTACTTCTTATTGAAACAGGGAGGAACGCTGACAGATGCCGCCTGTCTCAGGTGCAGTTCACTAGCAAGCCAGAATGGCAATTCTACCTTTGACCTAGGTTCTACCTGTTTTAACAAAGATATTAGCCTAAAAAAAGTTACCATTATTAACATACTAAATCAATTATTATTTTAACTCACCCTGTTTGTGTCATTGGATTCAAGTAAACCAACTCCGTTTACTGCTTCGAGAAACACCGCTGGAACAAGCTATGGAAAATAGTCACCATTTTAGTCGTATGAACTTTTACACAAAGTAAAGTGAATACAGAAATGCAATTAAAAAAAAAGAAGTTTCAACTTTCAACCTCTTCATCTGCTAGGATGTCATCAATATCATAATACCGAGCCATGATTGAAGCAAGAACCTGTTGTTATCAACTGTTTGCCACCACAACTCACTAAGTAAGTATCAAGAACCAGACTAAAGCTTGGTTTTAAAAAGCGCGAAGCGCACAAAAGCGACGAGGTCTAAAACTGAGGCGCAAAGCGCAAAAGCGGTGGGCTTTTCGTACGCGAAGCACAAGACGATTATATAATTTTTTTTCTATATATCCAATAGGTTTTTAGCATCCTTACCCCAAAAAATAGATATAAATAAGGTTTATATATGATTTAACTTAAATGTATAACCTTTTTAGCTATCAGTATAACACTTTGAAGCACAAAAACACCCCCTGTACGAAAAGCGCGCTTTTCTTGCGCTTTTTGTACACTGCGCGCCTTGAGTGACATAAGGCGCATGGATCTGCGCTCAGGTCCCCTCGCGCTTAACCGCGCCTGAGGCGCGCTTTTTAAAACCCAGAAAGTGCAAATCAACATATTCAAATTTAGTGTATGTTGTCAAAAGCCCAAGGCGAACTCAAAGCGCATAGGCCAAACCTGGAGCCCGGAGCCTAGGCGCTTAAAAACCGAGGGCTTCTTTAGGCTAGGCGCATAGTATAAAATCCCATCGTTAGGGATTTTAGACATGTTTTAGGCTTGTTTAAGACTAGTTTAGGCTGTTTTAGATTAATTCCATGCTTATTTATGTTGATACCTAATTTCCTCCCTTATTTATAACGTTTTTTTTCTAACGTTTGCCGGATTTTGGCCAAAAAATGCCCTGAAGCAACGCTCGCGAGCTCACCTTTCAGGGAGCAGCGCATTTAGGACACAGCGTTGCGCCTGAAGACCTAAGCGAGCGCCTAGAGAGCCTTTCACATCGTAGGTTTTAATTACCGATTCTAATTGGATTTGTAACAGTAACATGCTAATCATATGTTAACTCCATATCTTAATACGCTATAGCAACAGATCTTGTGCATACAATTTCCTCACAATAATCAAGTATCAAAACAGTACCAAATAACACATTAAGAGTAAATCAATCCCATTTTTTATTTCCACAATAAAATTCAATTATATGATGTAAAGAAAGAAATGCAAATTTTAACAATAAATCAAATATTCTGATAACGAATTGGTTACTCTGAAACATAATATCATGCTTAATAAGTGACGAATTAAAACCTAACCCTAAAATAATTAAAATTGGGCAAACAAATTCATGAAAACAATACTTGGATGAATCTCGATTGTGTGGAATGCAGTCAAGAAATGTGTGTGTGTGTGTGTGTGTGTGTGAGAGAGAGAGAGAGAGAGAGAGATCTGAGTTTGGGGAGGCGGCAAGTTTGTATTTTTCATATAAACACAAGATTTAGTTACGCGGGAACAATGTTTTGAAGGCCAGATCGGACCGGCCGGTCCGACTGGGGGTCGGGCATATTTAGGGTTGTTCACGAGCCGAGCCAAATTAAGCGGACTTTTGCTCGTTCTTAGCTTAATACAAATTGAACCGATCCGATCGACTCGTTGACAATCGATCTGAAAACCGAGCGGGCATTGTTCGAACGCACGTTTTTTCAAGCGAGCGACGAGCGGTGAGTGTTTTCGGACAACTATAAATTTGGGATGTTTCCTTTAATATTCTCGCTGCCTAGTGATGACTGAGATTCGACCGTTTGATAATGAGGCTCTAGTTGAGGCCAGTGAGATGAAGAGCATACTACAGAGAACGATTGTCGCGTTGCGGCGTAAGTTGATAACAGGAGATGATTAATGGTTGACAACTAATGGAAATAGGAAGTCAAGCATGTTTTTTCACGACTTATAATTTTACGATTAAACTTAATGTTAAGTTATCATTGGTTGACTATGCCAATAACTATAAATATAATTCTTCAGTCCGTCAGGGAAGAAGGTGATCTTTTTGTTAATCAATGAATTTATTAACTTTCAATGTTCGGGGTATCGGGGAGGATGACAAGATCCTGTCCGTTGGGGAGATCATTCGTACACAAAAACCTTTTTTCGTAGGGATCCAGGAAACCAAGATGCAGGATGGGGCCAGATTACCAGTTCAGAAACTTTGGGGTAAACGTCAGTTTGCTTTTGAGTGGGTAAACTCCGAAGGTAGGTCTGGGGGCTATTGTCTTGTTGGGACCCGAACGTCTTCCAGAAGTCTGATGTCATACGTCATCGGAATTTTTTGATCATTACCGGGGTACTCAAGGATTCGGGTGTAAAGTTGAATGTCGGGAATATTTATGCTCCCCAGGGCTTGAGACAGAAGAAAGATTTGTGGAATTCAATTTCGGAAGCTATTATGATGACTGATGGTCTATGGGTACTTCTAGGTGATTTCAACGCGGTCCGTGTCCCGGAAGAAACGTCTTAATTGCGACTTCAATTCGTCATGTGCAGATGCCTTTAATGAGTTTATTGAGGTTAGTGGGTTAAGAGAGTATCCCATGGGGGGTAGGAAGTTTACTCGTGTGTCGGACGATGGGTCAAACTTAGCAAAATTGATCGGATCCTTGTCTGCGATGATTTTTGGAATTCTTGGCCGGATGCTTCGGTTACGGCCCTTCCAAGACTTGTCTCAGACCACAGTCCGGTGGTATTATCCACCTCGACTGCTAACTTTGGGCCTCCCATTCCGTTTTTTTTAATTCGGCCCTTGGGAGACCAGGCTTGGATGATATTGTCGTGGCTGCGTATAATGAGGGTGTTTCTAATGGGCCGCCTGACCTAGTATTGGCGCAAAAATTGAAAAGGGTGAAGGATAAAGTTAAGATATGGCTGGCTTTGGAGAGAGACAATCGGGGCGCTGCCAAAAAATCGGTTGAGAATAAGATTCTGGCACTCGACGAACGTATGGAACGTGGGGCGCTATCCGAAGCTGAACTAGCCGAGTGGGTTGAGAGTAAAAAGCTCCTAGACGATAATAATTCAGAACTGGCCCAAGATTTAAAGCAGCGTTCAAGAATTAAATGGTTGATTGAGGGTGACGAAAATACTTCTTTTTTTCATGGGATGATAAATCAGAATGCGGGGACTAACCGGCTGAGCGGTATTCAAGTCAATAATGAGTGGGTGATTGATCCGACTAGGCTCAAAGTGGAGGCTTGGAAATTCTTTGCCCGCAAATATCAGGAACCAATTTTGGTACGTCCCTCTTTCTCTTGTCCGTCCTTAAAGCAGGTACCTAATGATCATGTTGCTCGGTTGGTTGCCCCTTTTTCAACCGAGGAAGTAAAGGCTGCGATTTGGGAGTGTGGTTGTGATCGGGCCCCGGGACCGGATGGTTTTACATTCGGTTTCATTAAACATTTTTGGCTACTTCTCAAAGACGACGTTATGCGGATGATGGATTATTTTTTTCATAATGGGACGCTTACTCGGGGTTGTGCTTCATCCTTTATTGCTTTGATCCCAAAAGGCACTGATCCTATTCATTTCAGCGAGTTTAGACCTATAAGTCTCATGGGGTCTATATCCAAAATTATTTCCAAAGTTCTCGCGAATCGGATTAAGGGCGTCATGGACTTAGTTGTCTCCGAAGAACAATCGGGCTTTCTTTCTTCCAGAAATATTCTCGACGGCCATTGATTCTCAATGAGATATGTTCGTGGGCTAAGTTTGCAAAGGTTGGCTCCTATATACTCAAGGTGGATATGGAAAAGGCCTATGACACAATCAATTGGGATTTTATTTTGTCGGTCCTATCACAAATGGGTTTCCCTCCAAGATGGAGATTATGGGTTCGAGGCATATTGGAATCCTCTAGAGCGTCGGTCTTAATAAACGGGTCGCCATCTAGAGAATTTCAATGTTACCGTGGCGTTCGCCAAGGGGACCCACTTTCCCCTTTTTTATTTGTGCTAGCCATGGAGGCCCTTACTAGCTTTATTCATAGAGCTCGTGATTTGGGATCTATAAAGGGGCTCCAATTACCGAATGGGGGGCCGGTTATAACACACCTTATGTACGCCGATGATATTGTATTTACCGGGAGATGGGGGATGGATAACATTAGAAATATTTTCCGCCTCATGAGATGCTTTTCGTTGGTCTCGGGGCTGAAAATGAACTTTAACAAAACCTCTTTGTTCGGTATTTCGGTTAACCAGTTGGGTGTTGCGGAAGTGGCCGAAGCTTTGCATTGCAAGAGTGATAAATTACCATGTAAGTATTTGGGAGTTCCGGTGGGCGCTAACATGAATCAATGTAGATTTTGGGACCCCGTCATGGATGTTTTCAAGAAACGCTTATCAAAATGGAAGGCTAAACATCTTTCTTTTGGAGGACGAGTGGTGCTCATTCGTGCGGCCCTTGACAGTTTACCATTATACTTCTTTTCCCTATTTAGAGCACCGATTGGCGTTATTAATTCACTTGAAGCGCTTAGGCGGCGGTTCTTTTGGGTGGCGATGAAGACCGATCGAAAGTCAACTGGGTGGCTTGGGATCGAGTGATAAATCCGATTGATAAAGGCGGACTTGGGTTTGGGGCTCTAAAAACGATGAATGATAGCCTTATTGTTAAATGGTGGTGGCGCTTTAAACTTGAACAACAGTCCCTGTGGTATAGGGTGGTGTCCTCGATTCATTTTTCAGCCAACTCTGCAGCCTATTTACCAATACGAAGGGGTATTTCTGGTGTTTGGAGTTCAATCTATAAAATTGGAGATGTGGTACTTGATCAGAACCTGAATATTCCATCAAAAATCAAAGGCAAAATCGGGAATGGGGAACGGATAAGGTTTTGGATAGATTGGTGGGCGGAAGATGGTCCGTTAAAAGATCGGTCCAAGCCTTGTTCGCTTTGGAAGAACACAAAACTGTCTCGGTGGCTGCTCGTCTCCAAAGTTGGCATTGGATTCGAGCACCAAGCTCTTACTTAGAATTGACGGAGCTGCAACAGTGCGTAGCACTGGTTGCTGGTACCAATTTATCATCTCATCGGGATTTATGGGAGTGGGTTGGGGCTTCAAACGGGGCTTTCTCTGTGTCGTTGTGCAGAAATTTGTTGCAAAATAATGCCGTCCCTTACTATCCGTTTCAATGGTGAAAGGTGTTCCGAAGAAGGCGTCTATCTTTATGTGGAGAGCGGAACAAGATCGTCTACCGACAAAGAAAGGGGCTGATTAGAAGACATATCATCCATGGCTCGGCTGAATGTAAACTATGTGGCGAATATGATGAAGACGCGGATCATTTGTTAGTTTCCTGTTACGTGGCTGCGTGGATCTGGCATAAAGTCAGCCTATGGTGCAAGGTGTCTCCAATATTTGCGTTCTCTGTTCGCGATCTAATGCAGCTACACAAACGCAGTGATATATCGACCAACAAACGCAAATGGTTCCGAATTGTAATAGTGGCTGCAGCGTGGGGAATATGGAAGGCTCGCAATGCAGCGATTTTTCAAGGAAAAGAGTTAATTTAGACAACATCTTTGGCGAAATTCAGACGACGTCTGTTCAGCTGGGTTAATTATAAGATGAAGAATGCCGGTGGACTTGGGAATCATGGAAAAGGTTCGAAATTCCGATCACGTAAAGGGTCAGTCTTTTAGTTCCAGTTGTGGCGTCTGTTTGGGCGTTCAGTCTATTTGTGCAGGTTCTGTTTTGGTTCTGTTTTGGTGTCTGTTTGCAGCCCCAATATGGGGTATGTTTTGGCGTCCTTGGTTGCGTCTAGTGTCTTACTAGGCTGCACATATGTAAATATTATCGGGTGAAATGAAATGTTTGTTTGCCGATCAAAAAAAAAAAATATAGTGGCATGTATAAAACTATAAATACAATTGTAATTAATGTGTGTGTGTGTATATATATATAATATAATATATTCATAAAAATTATATCGAGTCGAGCAGACCTTTGCTCGTGCTTGGCTCGTTTACAAACCGAGCGAGCAGCGAGCGATTGGCGAGCGCCGAGCATTTTGAACAACCCTAGGCATATTAACGGTCCGTTTTATGCGAATCTTTAGCATTCAAAAAATCGCCAGGTCCGGTTCAATGGTTCAACCGGAAAAAGGTGTGGCTAAGCTTCGATTTACACATTTTTACACCATCAGCTTTCGATCTGAACCACAATGCCAACAACTTCAAAGGTTTTAATCACGGAGAAAGTATACGATATAAAGTCCATTAACGTAAGAAGCGTAAGAAGCCACCAAAATACGCCACCTGTCAACTTAACCAAACCACGATTAACCTAACTAAACTCTAATTAAACTTCAATTGTAGTTAAACCCAAGGGCAAATCCGACTTATTTCTCTTTTGTAACCAATGACTACAATCACGTTTTTTTTTTCGTAAACGATTTCATGACATACGTGAACGATTTCAAATTCGAATTCGCTTTATACAACATCAGTCAAATTCGAAATCAAGTACACACAAATAAAAAACCGATCACTGAACGTAAATGAAGAATAGTGCAAAAAAAACGATTTTAGATAATCATTCCAAAAATAAAAAAACAGAGCTGGTTACTGAATGTAAATCAAGAAGATGAAATGTATAAACGTAAATGAATGCTCTGATTTTTG